>VXBC01000601.1:737302-771605 GCA_013399945.1 Ploceus nigricollis | reverse complement strand
GCTACTGGACGAGCAGCAGCAGGGCGCTGGGGCAGCCCCGGTGTGCCGGAGCTGAGGGGGCCGCTGGGCGCTGCAGGAAGCCCGGCCCGCGTGGTGAGTGCGCTGCCTCCGCCGCGGGGTGCGGGGAACAATAGGGCGGGAGAGCTCTGCCCGCCTTGCCGAGAAAGGAGGCGGAGGGGCGGGCGCTGGGACGAGATGATCTCCAGAGGTGCTTTCTACTTCTAACAATTCCATGACTTTGTGCTTTGCCAGGCCTCAGGCTCCTGCCGGGCTCGATTTCCGAACGCCCCGGGCAGGCGGGGAGGGACCGCGGTTTGCTGTGCCCGATGGGGGGGAGGCGGAGAGGGACCGGGGCCGGCTGGGGGTGGGGAGAGGCGGCATCGCCTCAGGCTGCGGCGGCCGAGGGACAGGCGGCTTTTGTGTGCCCCCTTTGCCTGCTGTTGTTTTTTCCAGGGGCTCTGCCTGCCTCTGCGTGAGATAACTTGTCCCTGTGTCGCGTTGAATAACAGAGACGGGGGGGAAATAATGACAGAGCCCTACCCGTCCCCGGGACACCTCTCCGCCCTGGGTTGTGGCTCTTTTGTCTGTCGTGCCTGAGGGTAGAGCGAGGTGGCCGCGGCTCCCTCTGCATGGGGACAAACGATGGTGAAACCGCACAGGATCTCCCTGACTTGCACTAGTTTTTCCACCCTGGCATTGTTTTGGCTGTTGGATTACACCCACAGAGTGGGTAGGGTTTCATGCCGGGGGTGCGGTGTTGGTATAGCTGGGGTTTAATTTGCTTTGATGGTTGGGAATGTCCTGGTGTCAGGTTTTGTCTTCAAAAGCCATTGCGAGGTCTGTCTTGTTTTAAAGCAGGGAACTGATGCAGGTTTTGGTTTTTTTCCCTAGGAACTGGGAATGTTTTGTTTATCTCTGCATGCATTTTTGTCCAGAGTGTATCTCTTATTTTTATACATTTTACTCAAGTACGAGTGACAAATCGTTTGTTCCTCCAGCAGAAGCTACGGTTTTCTGTGGTTTTTTTGCCATATTGAAAATGGCTGAAGTGGGGGAAAAAATTAAAAATTTGCAAAAATAATTAAAAGGTTCAAAGTAACCTGGATTGCGTCTGAGCTGCTTTAATCATTGTAACTGGTGTAGCAATGCTGTTATTTAATGACTCTGCTGGAAGAGAAATGCAGCATTTACACTCTATTCACATTATTTGGCTATAGAATTGTGAGATAATACAGGAATACTCTGAGGCAGAAGTTAATGTATTCCTAAATTTACGTTTTCTTACTTCTTTCACGCTTATGAGGATGTGGAGGTGGTTAATTTTGTCAGCTATAAATGTCTGTATTGCTGCATTTGAAGTCAATGAAGCTAATATGGGACTTCATGGCTGTATAAATAGCCTGTGTTCAGGAGCAGTTTGTGTATTATTGCCAGTTTCTAAGCTTCACCAGGAGCACCATGGCTTTCTTCAGTGCATTAATACACAATGCTGATAATGAAATTATGGCTCCCACTAACATAAATAGAAGCAGATGTTATCGGGCACGTTCTCCTTTCCCAGTGATAGCTTATGGCTTTGCCTTCCTGTCCTAGAAAACGGTCTGTCAAAGCAGACAGCCTGACAGGCTGCTTGGAGGGAAATTTAGAAAGGCAGGTACCATCAGAGCAGTCTGTTTTGACAACCAGAGACTTGAGTTTGTCAATCACTTATGAGCAGCAGGAACCTTTATCGACCTAAGTGGGAAGTAACTTGTATGTTTCTGGTGTTTTGTTGTTTGTTTTTGTGAGGCTTTTTTGTCAGCTTTGTATCCAAAGTAGCTTCGTTTAAAGCGAAATATTTTAGAAATTTCTGATGGGATTGTAGTATGCTGATAATTTAAAAAACTAATGATCCAATTGTTATGAATGAGGACAAGCCAATCTGAATTAAAAAATTAATCCATACATAACACAGTGAACAGATGAACGTATGAATCTGGAAACTGCAGACATTAATATCACAGAGTTTAATTTAGGGGCATCTTGAGGCATGTATTATTATATAAAAGTGCTCATGCTAAAGCAGATGAAGAGAAATGAGCAGGAATGCTTTTGGAAACTTCTGACGTGTTGCCAATGATTCACCAGCAGTCTGGGTGGAGCCATTATCAATCTTGTTGAATTAAGCATCACAGAAGTTGAGATTCAGTGAGTGTGTATATTAAAATAATGCTTTAATTACTTTGTATGTGGTTCAGAAGTCTTACGTGACCCTGACGCTGGCTACCTTTGATAGTGGTGGCAAAAACTGACATCCCATTTAATTAGGGTCTCTGTCTCTTAGCTAACCAGTGCTGTAAAAGGTTGTTTCATGATACTTAGGAAATTGACCTTTCCCTCTATAATATGTAGTGATGTGAAGGATAATTACTTTTTTTTTTTTCCTTAATTCTGCACCAAGAATTGTAGTTTACATGCTGGATACCTGGGGGGAAAAAGTTTCAGCCATTTGAAAGAACTTGTGGAGTCATAGCTTTCCAATGGTATGATATGTAAAGCTGAATTAGAATGAAAAAATCCATCTGTATGTAGGTTCCCAAACTTCCCAAGAATCTCAGAATAGTGATGCAGAAGCCACTATAAGGTATCTTTTAAGCAGGTGAGCTTTATAAAACTTTGTATTTTTTTGCAAAGCCTACTCATTGTTTAAAATTCCTCTACCACCATAGATTAAGGGAATCATTTTGCAGATGAAAGTCTGTGTGGTTTTGTGGTGGTTTTTCCCACACCCAGTAAATCAGGTGGTTGTTTGCTGGAGCATCCCAAGTAACATTGGCTGGTGGGCCAGAAAAACAAATCTGACTCAAAGTACATGGCAGATAAAACATAGGGGAATTAGTAGTTTGAAGTTAATGTCTTGGACTGTACTAGGTAACAAATGGGAAACCATTATCTTACAGGAATAAAGATATAATGTGCTGATATTGTGAAAGATTATTATATAAACACACTGCACTGACTGAAATTTCAGTGTGACCTTCAAGATTCCACGTAGGCTCTGTTACTGTAATGAAGTCTAGGGACTCTGCTAGCTGAGAAAGAAAGCCACAAATGTTTACTTATGTTATATTACTTTCCTTTCTGAACACAGGTTTCACAGTGTGCCCAGAATTAGGTGCAGTTCCCATCATTGTCTCACCACTTGTTTTGCTGAAGAAGTGCATCTCTTGATAATTACTTTTTGCATCAGTCCCATTTTCTTCATTACCAGTACCGTTAAAATTGAAATGGTATTAGATTTCCAACTGCTAACTGATTTCCTAATGAGGTTTTTTATTTGTGGAAGTGTGTTAATGGGCAAGAAGGTGCAGAAGTCCTAATGGCTTATTATAAATAGATTTTTCTGATATAAAAATAATTTCTGGTTAGAGTGCTTGAGGAAACAGCTTTCCTGTTACTGCATGGTAACATCATATTTAGTGCTATCAGCTGGAAAAGAAAGATTTTGGTGCTAGAAATAGCAAGAATTCTAAATAATTTGCTGTAAATGTGTGTTGTCAGAGGCAGTACCAGTTGTGCACTGCTCTGTGTTAAAAAACTTAGAGGGTGTTTCATGCAGATATGATGGGTGTCCTGGCCTCACATTGAGATTACTTTCTAATGGACTGAGAAAGAAGGCAGCTGCAGGGGTCTAAGGGAAACTTCCAGTGGGTAGAGATAACTTATCATGTGCATCAGGGCATATTTGCATATACAAAAGGGCCTGGACATCCTATGCAGACTTTTACATGAAAACTTCTGTCCCACATGCTAGGTTAGCTTTTCTTCTCCCAGAAAAAAAAAGTATTTCAGAAATCCTAAAAATCACGTGGAGAATAAGATCTCTCTTTATCACTTGATTGTACAAAGTAGGTAGAGGCCTATGTAAGCTACCTTGTTAGAGTGAACACATTTTTAGGAATGTAGACAAAAATGTTCATATGAGAGAGGGATGTGAGGAGGAGAGGGGAGACAAGGGAAGAGGATTGTTTTGACACACAAAAGGATTATTTTTTTTCTTATTCTGCTACATAAGAAATGGAAGATATGCAGTTGAACTGAAAAGTAGTGGAAGTGTTGGTGGAGGAACAGATCTTTCACTTGCTTCACATAGATTGTGACAGAGTTGCCATGTAATTTGATACAAAGAACACAGAATAGAGTGTTTGTGTCAGGGAACACTGTGGTGAGTCTGGACTTCAATATTACAGAAGCTGGAGGATTTATTGACAGTTATGCCTTCCAGCCATGGTCACTAAAACCACCATAAGGACATGTTGTTCTTGCCTCTTGCTGAATAGACCACTCTCACTACAGATTGCTTGCAAAACCACTTTTTGAAGTATTCATTTTCAATTACTGATTTTCTGGTGTTTGTGGTATGCATGTTATATTGATCTGAGACAGGACTGCTTCAGCTACAAGACAACTGAAGAAACAAAATGTTTGGTGTAGCTGAAATGTGCTGGGCTGGGCAAATGAGATCTTGCAGGTGGTTCCTTATTTCTTTTAGTTTGATTTTTGTTTTAACATGGAAAGCCTGGTGGTTGGTCTCATCTCTTTACTATTCCAGTTTAATAGGTGTTTGTATAATTGAATACTCTTTCAAAGCAGGCTGTTAATCTTAAATAAAAATCTGGACATTCCAAATGTAATTATTTTTCAAGATGCTTCTGTGTTTATTAGACCCTGTCAGGATAAGCTTTGAAAGTTGAGGTAAGGTTGTTTTTAAACCTGTTGCTGTTAACCAAATGCTGGTTGATCAGCTGATGGAGCAGGAATGTTTCTAGCTTGGATCTAAAGGTCTTCTCAGCACTTTCTCCTGAACTCATTTTGAGCAACTGCTTTAGTTCAGATAGCGAGCAAGTTGGAAGGGTTTTCAACTACAACTTTTTAACTTCCTTGCTATTTACAAAGGAGACATCTATTAGAGTGGCAGGAATCTCACCTCTTTGCTGTGCATTGGAGGTTTTCAGAGACTTGCAACTAAATATTTTTGATAAATTGTGTCAGCCAATGTTGATCCCCAACTCAAAATTAGGTGCTATCTTTAGGGCAAAAGGAGTAAGGTTCAGGGAAGGTATTACAAAGCTAATGAATTGAAATTCATGCCACAGAGGATGGTCTTAATTACCTGCTTGTTAATAAACCAAGTTCTGTGGAACACTCCCAGTGTTCGGTAGCATTTAACTTTAAAAGTTACTCATAATAACTTGGCACTCTTCACTTTTTGTAGCAATTGTGTTTGAATTAGTAGCTTCTCCAGGTCTTACTACAGTCACTGTGTAATATAAATGACCTTGAAAAGTGACTGGAATAAAACTCTTAATGTTGACTTACTTTTCCTTTAAGTCACATACTTTCAGCTTGTTCTCCTTTAACCTCCATTCCTTTTGTTACCACTTTAGAATGGAAGTCCTTCAGGTGCTATTTGATGTTAGAACTATGCCAACAAATGGAACTGTTAGGACTTCATTATCCAGCCACTCACAGTACAGCAAGACTAAAGTTTTGTCCTGTGAGGTTTTTTTCAATTCTGTGCTAAGATGCAAGAACTGAAGGAAAGACCTTGAAATTAATGGAAACCAAATTGTAAAGCAACAGTAGAAAGTGAGTTTGATTAGCTTATGTGTTATTCCTGAATTGTAGCATGTTGCATAAACATTATTTTATGACCATCAGTGATTCTGGCAGTTATGTAGGCCTAATGATAATTAAATCTCACCCTTCTGGATATAAGCTGTTCTCTGGGAGGCTTAGTAGAAAAAGTTCCCTGCCTTTATAAGTGAACATTATGCTAATGAAATCTTGAAAAATCTGCTTATGAGTCCAGTGAAGCAATCATCTCTGTTTGTGGTGTGTCACAGTTTAAAATTCCTGCGTCATTGTACAAAAATCAAGCTTGGGTTTTGTTCCACAGATTGAGATGGTTTGAAGAGATAGGAAATAGCAACATGCTGTCCTGCTTTACAATCTCTGTATGGAAGAAAGAGCAGGAATTGTGAAGCAAGTCTCAGCCGCCACCCTCTACAAATGAAAAATCATCACAGCTGTGTATGATGTTGCATATGGATTTCTTGAGCTCTGCTAGAGCAATTGTTTGTTTAACATAGCGTCTGGGAAGTTGGTTCTAGATGTGTCTGAGGGGCTTCATACCAAATCACTGGTCCCCTAATGTAAACAGAACTAATTAATCAGATTTGAAAGATCTTGATAAATAGCTGTTTGTCATCATACAGAAATTGTCACTGGCACCTGCATTGTTGTTAATTATTGTATGGGTAGACAAAATCCAGAAAGTTTTGGAAGCTGGAAAATGGCTTGCTCTTATTTAGCAGCTCTGAAGGACAGTAATTCTTGGTCTTGCTTGCTTTGAGGGGATGTGGATTTTGGATCAAAAATAGATGAGAACAGGGCAAAGTCTCATAAATTAGTAAAGCAATTGCAAAGGAAATACCACTCTCTGATGTACCTTTCCAGACTTGAAATAACTTTTCTCTAAGGAGTCTTTATCTCTTTGCTTGCTAAAATGCTCCATTTTCTTTGTAGGATTTTTTTTCCTTGATGCATGGTTATTTTTACCTCTCCTGTTCTCTTTAATGATCTTTCATTCTCTGATATTCTCTGTTTTTCTTCTAATTTTTTTTTTTCATTTAACTTTGTTCTGGTCTGAGCCACTCATCAATTCAGCCAGCTAATGCAGGTAACAGAGATGGCTTATTGCCTCTTAGTTTCATTGCTTTATAGTTCAGAGTTGCAGGATGGGTGGTTTGGATAATGAAGCAACCTGTGGTACTCTTTGTTCTTAGAATTTACTGAGGACGGTTGAAACATCATTTTCTCTGTAACTGATGAGAAGTTAGGGAGCATTGTGACCACCTTGTTGTTGTAAATTTGAAAGGAGACATGGAGAAAGATAAAATAAGTTAGGCTAAACTGGCCTGATGAGATGGACTGGGTTAGTTAAACCAAAGGCACTCAGGCTGTCCTTCCTGTTTTATGAGTCATTCTGCCGTTTAATTGTGTTAGAAGGCCTCCTGTAGAATTAATTAAAAAGGAGGCCTTATTAGTGCAGCAAAAACCTATAGTCAATTTGAATTTTAGTCTTCGTTGTTTAAACCAGGTCTTCTGGATAGAAGGTTGACATTGTAACTTCTTTGTAAGTGAATCATAACAGTGGAAAGAAAATGTTATTCAGGGCAATGAGAATTGCTTAAACTTTGGTTGTTTGGAGTAGACCAGACTATTTAAAATGTAACTGTTTGTTGCCAGCTATTGTCAGATTCTACTGAAGAGCTGTGAGCCAGCAGGATTCTCTTCTGCACTTGCTAACCTGTGTATGGATTGTTAGTTTCCTGTACTTGTGCACTGTATTAAATCATGCTAGCTGAATATACCTCTTTCATGCTACCTTTTAATGCTGCTTATCCACTGTTTTGTAGTTTTTACAAAGCCATTTCTTGGTTTGAAGACATCTCACTTTGATTCCATCTGGTTTTGTCTCCTGAACACTTTATTCCTTTTTAACGATGTACTTGTGTTAAGAATCTTCAGGGACATGAATAATTTCAGTGCACGGAAAAGGTGCTCAAAGTAAGGGTTGGCTATGTTTGGAAACCCTCTAAATCACCCCATCTCTTTTTTAGAAGAGGTTCCCTGTTGATAACAGTACGAGAGTGAAGGCATGTGGGATAACCAAGTTCTAACTTGTGCCAAAATGCATTGGGAAACTGAGCTTTTCAGTTTTCCCTTCAGTGATGCTGCTTAGCATTTTACTGGTGACCTGCCTGTAGGCATGAAGGTTCTGTTGGAGAGCAAGATACTTCTTATTTTTATTAAAATAATTAAGTGAAAGGCTGTGCACAAAGCTCTCAAACACCTTAAGCAGGAAGCAAAAAGGCACAGCCCAGTTGGTTGCCAATCAAAATAAATTCCTTAAGTTAGACTAAATTTACCCCATTTCTCTAATTATTACTAGACTTAAGACTTATCTTCTGTCTGAGCAATGTGATTTTTGCAGAATATATTCTTAGTGGGGGGAAACTTGGCAAAATTTTAATCTGTCCTTAATGCTTGATGTTCTTTCTCATTTCTGTAGCATTTGCAAAAAGGAAAAAGAAAAATAGGACTAATGAGATGGTATCAACACTGGCAAGTAGCTTTCAGGCTTTTTTTTTTTTCTTTTAGCATTCATTCCTTTACCAGGAGTATTGGAAATTCATCAGTTAAGGCAGAATAACCTAAGTGTCAATGTCTGTTCGTAGAAAGGCAATATTTCCCTCCTGATTTTCTGTAAATCTGAGGATTTACATGACTTCAGCAAGCAGGTATCTGTAGTAAGCTTTTCTGGTCACTCCTTTCTCAGTGGAACTTTTCTGTCAAATGCTTCTAACAAAATAGCACTCAGGGGCGGGGTGGGGATGTCTGTGGGTGTGTATCTGGGGAGAATTCTATGCTCACAGCAGTTTTTATGTGAGTTTTTAGATTCACTAGACCGGTTAAGAATGGAACTTGAGCTCTGTCAAATTGAAGCTTGGCCATGATGTGGGTGATTTCAGGACATACCAGGAAGAAAGGCTTCCACAGAAATCCTTGGTATTGGCATTTGAGGATGTGATGATGTGGCTGTCGCATTAGGCACTACAGGAGAGGAAAGGGGTGTGGAGTCAGGATTACTCACCAGGTATTAAAACAGTCACAGGTATATTTTAACTAAAATCTCAATGGGAAAAAAAAAAAAAACCCCAACCTTCTACAGTGTCTTCCTGTGAGTAATACAGGTATTCATTAACCTGATAAATAAAAATGTGGCTTGTCCTTCCCCAGGAGAGGACAAAAGGGGGAAAAAGCCCTTGCTTCTTTACCAGTTTATATGACAGTAATTGGGAGCCTTTAGTGAGTGACAGCAATCCTTTCCTTCAAGCACATCTGATAATTCATTAATATAATTTCAGAAACTGGGTGTAGCTTTTGAGAAGTGGGAATAGTCAGTGATGTTGATGTGACAAGCTGCTATGTGACTTGTCATTACAGAATAAAAATGGACAGTAAGCCTATGGAAATCCAGTGACTCGAGTATGCTAATAAATACATTTAAATACTTTGTTCTTGTAAGGTTTTGCATGCTGAATAATTCCCAGTGCAGTTATGAGGGATACACTAGTGCTATTACAGTTGCCTCTGGCTTACCCATTTTTAGAATTGTCTCTTTTGAATTGTTTGTCCTTAGGTTTTAGCATACTGTCATTGCTTTTATTGCAAAAACAGCAAGTGGCTGAATATGTGTAAAGTGGCTGAATATGTGTAAAGGGACTGCATGGGTGGTAAGAGTTTCAATGCCTAGTTTTCCTTTCCTGTACCTTATTGTGTATTTGGATATCTGCTGTTAACAAGACTTACACAACACAAGTCAGAGGAAATTTAAATTACCAAATCGTGCAAATATTGGCTGTACATGGCTGGCTTGTGATTTGTCGTGGCTGGGACTGCAGCAACACTGGTTAAATGGGCAGCTGAGTTCTATTTTTAAGACTCTTAAAAATAGGAAATTTGAAAAATGGAATGATCTTTCTGGGTAGTCCATGTGTACCATAACTGTAAAACATCAATCAGATGTACTCTGTACTCTCAAGGTACTGGAAAAGGTAGCACTGCAGTCAGGGTGTGTAAAGGCTCAAACACTTGTAGTCTTATGGCAGTCTGGGACAATGCCTATTAAAATCTCATGGTGGGCTGTCACTACTTCAAGGAGATTGTTAATAGAAGTTAAATCACCCAAATGAAGTACAGAGTTGCTTGATTTTGCAGCTACTGTTATTTTCTTTCTGAGCATATTTCAATCTTAAGATACCAGACTGATAAACCTTATCTGGTCCGGTATCTTAGTTTTCCTTGAGTGAAGTTTAAATTTCTGTGAATAAAGTTCATTCGTGCAAGTTTACCCTTTGCTTTTAAAAAGTTAAGTTGGTTCAGCATGCTGTGGAGATTTGTGTACTTTTTAGTAACACAACTCAATGGGTAGTTTGTGAGATAGTTTGTGAGATTGTATCCCATGTATTTTTATTTTACATACTTCTGGTTGCTGATATTCCAATAATATAGTCGTAATATGTTTTTAGAGATGAATATATCTTTGAAAACTGGGAATGAGAAAAATTCTTTGTGGACTGCTCCATTTAGAATAAGTCTCATGCAAAGTAAGCAGTAAGTAAGAGGACTTTCTTTTAAAAGACAATATTCCCTCTTTGGAGGAGAACTGTTTTTACAAGCCATAAACAGCAAAATTCATCAAATTGGCACTGGATTTTTAGTAGATTACTCCCAGGATTATTGCATTTTGCCTTCTTGATTGGATGATTTTCAAGTTAGGTAACTTGAAACTTCTATAACTAGGGTTATAATTCAAAACCTCTTTGTAAGACGATGTAGGATATTCTTTTTCCCAGTAGAATTGAGGCTTCTGCAAAAAATAAACAAACAAACTTTTTATCCATTACTGATAGGAAGATCATTGAGATGTTGGGAGTTGGATTTTTTTTTCTCTTACATGTGACTATCTTGTGTTGTTTGCTCTATTAAAAAAAGAAGTGTAAGGCAACAGCTTTCATTTTTGTGGTTAAGCTTGAAATGTTTGTTACTGGTTTAAGAGTAGGTGTTTAATGGAAACCCTGCGACTTGAGCCTTTTGTTACCACTCACGAAAACTGTGGGTACTTTTGTCATGGGTTTGACACTGGCTAGAAGCCAGGTACCCACAAAAAAAACACCTAGAAAAACTATTCACTTTTTTTCCTCTGCTATAGTTGAGCAGAGGAGGGGGAAAGAACAACTAAAAGGCTCATGGGGTGAGATAAGGGTTAGGAGAAAACACTCTAAGAGCAAAACAGGCTCAAAAATTAAAAGGTGTAAAGAAAAGTTAAAAGAGAATACTGAGACCTAAATTTAACCTTTAGAACACCTTCCCCCCACAGCCCTTCTTTTCCCATCATTGACAACGCAAGGAGACAAAACATGGGGTTTGTAGTCAGTTTGTCACTTATAAAAATCTTTTCTTCAGTTTGTTTAGGAAAAGGAGTCTCTTCTGTTATGCTGTGGGGTCTTTCCCATGGAAGACAGTTCTCTGTGAATTTTTCAAACGTGGTTCTGATTTTCATGAGTAGCATGTCCTGCCCAACGTGCTGCAACGTGAGTCCCTCCCACAGGCAAAGCAGTCTTCCCACAACTGTTTTTTGTGGGCCATTTATTTCGTGGGATGTAGTTTTTAAGGATGAGCTGTTCTAGTATAAAAGCAACGGTCTCCTGTCTCTGGAAGCAAGGGTTCTCTCTATCTCTGTTCAAGTTTCTCACTAGANCTATTCACTTTTTTTTCCTCTGCTATAGTTGAGCAGAGGAGGGGGAAAGAACAACTAAAAGGCTCATGGGGTGAGATAAGGGTTAGGAGAAAACACTCTAAGAGCAAAACAGGCTCAAAAATTAAAAGGTGTAAAGAAAAGTTAAAAGAGAATACTGAGACCTAAATTTAACCTTTAGAACACCTTCCCCCCACAGCCCTTCTTTTCCCATCATTGACAACGCAAGGAGACAAAACATGGGGTTTGTAGTCAGTTTGTCACTTATAAAAATCTTTTCTTCAGTTTGTTTAGGAAAAGGAGTCTCTTCTGTTATGCTGTGGGGTCTTTCCCATGGAAGACAGTTCTCTGTGAATTTTTCAAACGTGGTTCTGATTTTCATGAGTAGCATGTCCTGCCCAACGTGCTGCAACGTGAGTCCCTCCCACAGGCAAAGCAGTCTTCCCACAACTGTTTTTTGTGGGCCATTTATTTCGTGGGATGTAGTTTTTAAAGATGAGCTGTTCTAGTATAAAAGCAACGGTCTCCTGTCTCTGGAAGCAAGGGTTCTCTCTATCTCTGTTCAAGTTTCTCACTAGATTACAGCTTTTCAGCATCCACACGCTCCGGTGTGAGCACCTTTTTTTTCCATGGACTGTGGGTGAATTCTGCATCTTCCCCATGCATTTCATGAATTACAGGGAAACTGTTGTATTGTCATCCTCACCATGCCTTGCAGAAGAATCTCAGTTCCTATGCTTGGAGCACCCCCTCCTCCACCTCCCTTCTTTGCACCGACCTTGGCATTGCCATGTTGTTCTCCTCACGCGTCTTCACCTTTTCCTTTTTTCTGACTCGGAAGAGAGTTGGTGTCTATAGGTTCCTTTGTTCTCAAATTCTATCAACTGTAAAGTTTTTATAGAGTTCCACAGCGCTCAAAGGTTGGTTCTGTCCAGGGAACACATCGGGAATTGCTCGCCATGCCTCTTGCTGCTGGTCCCGTGGTCCCTGCTGGCTGGCACCGTGTGAGCCACGCCAGCCGCCGGCTCCACTCAGCGCCTCTCCCATGCGGGGCGCGAAAAAGAAAAGCTGCTGCCACCACTTCTGCCCTTCTGCTCACAGCATGGCTGGCTAAAAGTGGCTGAGCAAGTAAGGTTCATTGCGAGCCATGCCAAAATGGCAGCGGTTGTGTGGTGCCGCGCTGATTTCAACCACGCGATCCTGGCTGCGCAGCTGCTCCCGCTGCTGGCCCTAGCCACATGGTTTTGGCTGCGTGGCTGCTCGTGGTACCGGGATGGTCCCCCCAGTAGCATGGCCCCAACAGCCACACTGGGAAGGGGCCCAGTGGCCCTCCTCACCATCCCTCGGAGAGGCAGAAGAAAGAGGAATTGAGTTCCCTTTTTCCTTTTTAAATATGTCATCACAGAGGCATTGCTAACTTCCTTTATTGGGCCAGCCAATATGTCCATCGTCGCAGCCTTTAGGGATTGGTCTGCTGGACATAGTAGAAATTTCGAGGATCTTCTCTTTCAGAAGCAACCTCTGTGGCTTCCTCCACCCCCACTAAAAGCCAGATTGTGTTAAGCTAACACAACTTTTAATGATGTTGTCAAGCTGTAAAGAAAAGATTCTATTTTTATAAATCTAGAAGGTGAGACTGACACAAAGACTGCAAAATATTTAAGGATGGGATTTTTTCATGTAATTGAAGGTTGCGTGAAAAGTCTAATTCAAAAGGAGTACCTTGCCCCAGGCTATTTTTGGCCTCTGGAACTGCTTTTTTTAGCAGTGTTACAAATTGAATCACCGGCTGCCAGTATCATTTAAAGCAAGTGAGGCTCAATTACATTCTGAGTCAGATGTACCTGAATTAACCTGCTTTTCAGCAACAGTTGTATGACCTCTCCTGCTGCTACTTAAAGACTTTAAGCCCTGTGTGAATGGTAATTTAACACAGCCTAAAAGTCTTGAGCAGGCTTGTCAGTGCTGAGTACTGTTTGGATTTTTACATCAAATCTGTTAGAAGTGTGGAGAAAATCTTGTATAATGTGTTGACTAGCTAATTTTTTATTTATGCAATTGTTAACAAGAGAGCTGAAATTCTCCAGGCTCGCTGCCATTTCTGCCACAGCTGCCTCTTGACCTTGGATGACTCCAGAGCTGTGGTGTAGATTAGGTTGTGTTATTAAAACACAATTGCAGTCTTTGTCATGAAAACAGGTAGAATAAGATAATGAATGTAAGTTTCACAGATGAGTAATATTCCTGCTATTATTGCAAGTGAAGCTATTACAGGACTCAACAAAGAAGTATATCTGGTTTTGTTTGGGCCCTGTAAGCTATTTTTGTATCAACTATTGTAGCATTTACAATTGCTTCCTTATTTGCAGCTAGGTTCTAGGGGCGGTAAGGTGATGTGAGTTATGGACTGCTAGAGCATTCTCTGGACAGTACTTCACTCGGTGCTGTAACTGCAATGAGCTGAAAGGATGGCTTTGACTGTATTTGCATAACTTGCACCATTAAGCATTGCTTAAATCTAGCATTGTTTTTGAAATTAGATAATTTTGGTGTGGATTTAGTGCAAAGTAACAATTCCACAAATTAATGCTCATATTCCTTATTCCATTTCACCTACCCTCATCATTCCAACCTGTTAGTGTAGTCATCCTTACTGTTAGGATTGCTGAATAGCATTTAGGTAGCTAGTTAAAATTTAGTCAATACTTTCAAGATGACTTCCATTAATGAAGAAATACAAAAAAGTCTGTGTTGCTCTGGTTGTGCCCAAATAAGCTGCTTATGAAACTACATCTAAAAACTTGTCAAGTCTACTACTGCTAAAAGTGTCTGCCTTGAAGTTCCTTCTGTGCTTCCCACATTTTTTCCCTTGTTTCCAGGACTTCTTAAGCATTTAACAGGTCTGTAACATCTTTTGGAACCTTTTAGAAGCGAATGTGAGAAGGAAGAGAATTTGGTTTGGATAGGCTTAGGTCCATAGCAGAGATGAAGCATGGACATGGAGAGTACTTTCTGTGAAGTAGTTTAAATTTGCCCTGCTCTAAGCCTATGCTTGAAAATGCATTGGAAATGCTAAATAGATAAAGTTTCAGTATCTGTCTTACTTGCTTGTAGAATGCAAATATGAGTCTGGATGCTTGGGTCCTCACAAGGCTAAGGTGGTTAACTCATATCAGTTTTTTCTGAGAGATTACATTCTGTTGCTGCTGTGCTAAATCTCATTTGAAGTATCATGCTTGTAGGTAGTGGCTGTGATTTGCTCTTTGTTTGCAGCTTGGGTATTTTCAGAGAATCAGAGTGGATCAGGTTGGAAGGCACCACGGTGGGTCACTGGGTCCCACCTCTCTGCTCAAGCAGGGTCAATCCCAGAGCACATGGCACCAGGTTTGTGTCCCAACAGGTCTGCAATACCTCCAAGTGAGAGACTCCACACCCTCTCTGGTCTCTGTTTCAGTGCTTGGTCACTAGACAGGAAAGAAGTTCTTCATCATGTTTGGGTGGAACTTCTTGGGCATCCATTTCTGCCCATGGTCTCTTGTCCCATTGCTGGGCCCCAGGGAGCAGAGCCTGGTCCTTGCTCTGAGCCCTCCCTGCAGACAGGGACAGACAGGGATGAGGGCTCCTCTCAGCTGGGTCTGCTCTTGAGGCTGAACAGCCGCAGGTCCCTTGAGAGAGCTGCTCCATGTCCTTCCTCATCTCCTCAGCCTCTGCTGGACCTGCTCCAGGAGCTCCAGGTCTCTCCTGTCCTGAGGAGCCCAGACCTGGACACAGCATTCCCAATGTGTCTCACTAGGGCTGAGCAAAGAGGTAGGATCAGCCCTGAAAGAGCTGGCAGTGCTCTTCCTAATGCATCCCAGAATACCATTGGCCTTCTTGGCCACAAGGGCACTTGTTTAATTAATGTTTAACAATTCTCTTAGCAGCTAGACTTGACTGATCTGGGAGAGAAGTGTGGAAAACCTGGATTATCTTCTCTTAGCAGCTTCGCAGGCTGCCTACCTCAACTTTTTGGTAAAACTGCTGTGTTGTGGTGGGCACAAAAGCATTTTGTTGTGCACATTGTTTGTAAATGGGCATCATTTCTCTGAAGCTGACGGTCCCATACTGTTTCATCATAATGCAGAAATGATGACATGCTTGACTGAACAGGTGCATGAAGTAGAGGAGCTGATTTATTGAAGCTGATATACTTCAATAATTCTGTATCAAAGTCTTTGAGAGAACAGTGTAATGGATAGAAATATAATAAGGCTTAGGGGGTGAAAAAAATATTCATTTTCATTGTGAACTCTCGTTATGATAAAATATATGTGCCACAAAAACGAGGTGCTCCATTGCCTTTTGAAATAACATTGCAGTAGTCTAGAGGTGGCTTTGTATGTAACACAGAAAAAAATAGCCCTTCTTGTGAGGATGATGTTTAAAATGAACTCGTACATTAAACAGGCAGGCAAGCAAGCAACTACATCGGTAGTTTTGTTTAAAAATTCATTAGTTTTCACTGCTCTTGACTTTCTGCTTTTATTAAAAAGATTTTTTTGATGTTTAAATGCAGTCTTCCAAAATAAATTGCTTTGAAGGTAAATAGAATAACTGAAGCTTTATTAGAGAGTAGTTATGTAAACAGCAGGTATTACATGTTATTAACATGAAGCTATTTGACATCTATTTTTAAAATGAGGGTGACATCTACTAAGTTACAAGAAAAGCCACCTCCCAATCAGAAAAATGAGAAGTAAGAAGAAAACACTATAAAGAAGTCCTGGGACTTAAGTTTTCAGGGGGATACTGAAAATGTTTTCTGAATACCTGTGGAGTTCTTCATAAACTGGGATTTTGCATTTCCATTTTACACTTAGAATAACAATGAAATAGAAGCCTTTTATTGTCTATGCTGGGCAGTAGCATTTCTATTCACTTAACACTGCTCTTACAGTATATTTCAGCATTTCCTTACTATTGCACCTGGAATTTTTGTCATATAAGGTTTGGGTTTTTTTTAGTCAGTTTGAAAACAAATAAATAGGAGAGTGACAAGTGTAATGCCAACACTTGGACATAAGAGGAAGGAGGTGGGGAGGAAGTTCAGACTATTGCTTGATTCTTGCCTTGTAAGTTTATCAAATAAAAAAAATTCAGTAATATTTTCACAGTACACTACAAAAAAAGAAAAATTTCTGGATTATTTTTTCCTTTTAGAGACAGTATTCTTACATAAGTTTACTGGGGAGCAGGGGGTGGGAAATAATTTTTAAAGGTTGTATTATAGGTTAGAGGGCTTTTTTGAACAGTTTTTGACCAGTATCTCCAGCCAGACTTTGTCTGCCCTTCTGTCTCATTGTTTGACATTGCAGTTGTAATGTTTTTGTAGCTGTAGTGTTGCTGACATGAAAGCAGAACTAGAGCTGCTGAATTAAGTGGGGAGAAAAGCTGTTTCTGAGTGGGTGGCAAACAGTACTTTATACCTTTTTGTTAGATTGGTTTTTTTTAATACTTTCTTTTTCATTGAGTTGTGCTGGGTCTTCTCAATGATTCACGAATAAGGAAGGATAAAGGATTGCAGTGGCACCAAGATCTTCCCCTCTTCTTTCCTCAGCTTTTCATTTTCATCTACCAGATGCCTGTAGTAGTAGTTGTCAGTTAACTGTAGATTATTCTTGCATGGAAAAGAATGACAGTGGTCTCAGTGATCCAGAACACTACTCACTTGAATTGCTTTCTCCTCCTCAAGTCTACTACTTAGGGTTATTTTAGGTGAGCTGTTTGTGTGGCTGATTTGTTGCCTGGTTTTAGTTAAAATGAGGTATTGGTTGTGTAATTGCTGTCCACCCACATTTCTGCCTACCTGTGTTTATTAATAAAGATCTATGTTTAAAACTTCAGCTTGGACAGCAGTGCAACCAGTCCAGCTGGAATATCTTAGGAAGGAATGAGAAAGAAAGAGTAGTGGCTTCTCTAGCTGACACTGAGAGGTAATATCTGTCTGTATCCTTGAATCTGAAGACTGCTACAAGCTTGTCCTCTTTATCTTTGCCATGACTTTTTTCAAATATGTGTCTTCTCTGGGAAAAGCAAATTATTAGCTTGCCTCCTTGGCAGCAGGGTTGAGAGCTCTTGAGGATTTGGCCTGTTGAACCCTAGTCCCTGTCCTGAAAACTACTGTGGATTTTTCAAGTGCCTTCTGCCTTTCTTCTCTTAATCTGTTTGGGTTTTCCTTGATTTTTTAAATACTGGTTTAATCATTGTGTTACTGTTAGAGTTTTCATTGACAAATGCAAGAACTCGTAATTTGAAGTGAAAGGAACATGTTGTAGAGCTGTTGTCTGCTATTAACTCCCTAGACTTTATCATCTATTGGTAGAAAAAATTTTCTAGGTGGCAGATCATAAAACCATTTTGCTATTTTTATATATATTTATATTTATATTTTTATATATATATATTTTATTCACATGCAGGTTTTATATTTTGGAGGGCATGAGCAAGAACACTTAAATTTTGTCTACATGTGTTGTCTTTTAATGTTCATGACCCTAATGGTGGTTGGGTGAGAACAGGGGTCAAGAAAATGATATATCGGGTTTCATTCCATGTTTTTCCTGTTAAACACCGTGTAAATAACTTCATTCAACAGTTTTTTTCTGTAGGAAGACATGAGGTCTTGCCTCACAGGATGTTGGGAAGCTTAAATCACTGTAAATTGCTTTCAGAGCTTCTGTTGGGGAGGTACTGTGGTAGAGTTGTGATGTTTTCTTGTTTTCCTTGTGTTCTTACTAGGCAGGAAGCTTCAAATAAGGAATCACATCTTGTCCTTAACTGGCCCCATTTTCCTAAGGTACTTCACTGACTCTACCAAATAAGAGACTTTTGCCTGAAATTTCAAAATTTTCTCCCTTTGTTTTCATAGTCAAAAATTGCTGAGGAGAAAAGAAGTTGATCTTGAATCTGATTTAACTGAGCTTCGGTTACTTTGGGACATAGTTTTGATGATGTTCATGATTTTATCTTTGCTTCTTTTTTTAAGAGCTTTATTACACAGCTACTAAAGCCAGCTAACGCTTTGAAGGAAGGGTTGGAATATGCATTACGTACAGACTTGCAGGTTTTGGTGTTGGGTGGGGATTTCTTTGCTGGGGCTCCGTGCTGTGGGCAGTGTTCGGTGCTGTTGGGTGTGTGCTGGCAACACGCATGCGTGGAGCAGGAATGAGGAAGTCAGGCCCTTGCTGCCTGCGGAGAGTTTACTGGAGAGAGCAAACAGGAAGGGGAAAAAACCCCTGAATCTCTCGGATATACTCTTCTGGCCTTATGGTATGTGTTGTTCATGGAGCTTCCCAGGCAGAGGTAAGAAGCTTTTTTTCTTCTACCTTCTCTTCTCTGATCAGGTATGGACCTTCCGTCTCTCTTTAAAATTTTTCAGAGGTTTTTCTGTGGAACTGGATATGGGAAACATAGCTAGTGTGATTTTTCCTTTTCTGTGAACCGTGAAGTTGGCAGTAGGGTGTTTGTAAAAAAACACATTACTTTTAGCTGGTCAGGGCTTCCCACAGGTTGTCAGGTTAGTTTTTCCCTAAAATGATATTCAGGACTTTTTAAAGTATTTCCTCAGGGAAGAGAAGAAAGCTACTTAAGTGCCCTCAGAAATACTGTTTATTACAATGAACACACAGGAGTAAAAAACAAAAAGGTTCTGTGAAACACCAGCAAAAATTTGTCTTTTTGGCACTAGACAAGAATGGAGGAGGTTCAGCTGCTGGCCAGAATTGTACTATGGGTATCTGGTAATCCTTATGAGTTAGGAATTGCTTTACTGTTGTCTGTTAATTTAATTTAGGTTGTTGATTTATTTTTAATTTCAAAGTGTCAGAGGTTTTGAAGTAATTAATGTAGCACAGAACCAGTCTCACAGAAGAGAGAAGTGGTTACTTTTTCTCAGAAAAGTTACTTTTTGTCAGAAAAGTGTAAGTTACTATCAAGGAGTAGAGTCTTTAAAAGAATTAACGAAGTAGTGTTTTCTTTATTAGAATAAATAATGATTACTCAAGAGTTTTATCTGCATGAGCAGTTCAGTTGGCAAGCCTGAGTTTGTTTTGGCTCTGAGGAGCTGCTGTAGTGTTAAGCTTAGCACTAAATGGGCTTTACTTGTGTTCACTGGTAACTGCGACAGGAAGCTCCTCTTGGTTTAGCTAGGAGTCATCTTCAGCAAAAATTAAACAGCTTCAGCTTAATTAATTTTGGTTAAAGTGATAATGCTGTTTGAGTAATGAAATGCTGTGGGAATACATAAAACTCAGGAGGGAGTAATGCTTTTAAGGGCTGTATCTACTGAATTGGCAGGAGCTGAGCCAAGGGTGCCCCTTAGGTATGCTGAGTCATCTGCTTAAACTGTGACATGACTTAGTGAGGACTGCTGCTGGGAGAGAGCAGTGCCAACTAGGTAGTGATGAAACAGCATGTGATGTGTCCATGCAAGAGCATGCTGGGTCCAAATAACATGTTTGTGAGAGAATTTGGGGGGTACTTGGAACCTGCACCAAAGGACTCCCTCAGAGAGTGCACTTAATTCAAACTGAAAGCAGAGGAGTTTTCCTGTGTGTCATTGTGTGTGAAACTTGATGCCAGTGGATGTTGGTACAGACTGTTCTGTTTTACAAGCTCTTTGTCAAGAGTTGAATCTGCAAAAGACGTGTGGAAGACTCTGGTTGCCACAGACATTACAGAGCTTGGACATGAGGCTATGTCAGCCTCTGCATTGTAGTCCAGCAGAGTAAGGATGGAGTGGTTGTTCCAGTGGTTTATGGAATAATCATGTTTTTCTCTAAAGCACTGGCAGGGTCCCAGAGGAGACAGGTCACCGATCTGATTACAGCGTGACATTTCCAGTCTGGGTTGAAGGATGGAATTTCAAGGATTTTTTGGGGGCTGGGAGGCCCAGAAGAGAGGAGAAATTTTTCCAGGTGATTCTAGATGTGGGTAAAGCAGCTTGTTCAGGGGTAAACAGAAGGATGAGACTTACATACAGGTACTTTATATTTTCAAACTCAGAAATAACAAAATCAGTCTGTCTCTGGTTTCAGTGTAGGATTCAAGGTCTGCCTTGGGGCATCTTCATTCTTAATTACACCTTTTTGTCTTCCAGTTTATGTACTGTGGATGTGTCTTTTTAGTTTTTTGCTTTCTTGGGTTTTGACATATCTATTTTCTTCAATCATGCACAAAGAAGTGTGTATGGATCTACATTTTACAGTGTTAGAAACTATTGAGTGTGAAATACTAGTGAATTAGGCGTGGGTTAAAAATGTAATATTATGGGGAGGTGGGCTATTTAAATAGTTGTATCTTTTGTAAATTTTTGCGTTCTTTATGAGTTGCTTACCTCTGGTATAATGCTGAAGATAAACATTTTTTTAAAAAGCATTGTACTATAAAAGTGAATATACTTTTCCTACTGTACATGTTCAAAGTGTTCTCTTTCTGTAGTGGTGATGGTTCCAGTAGCAGACAGTGACAGTGAAACTGTCTTATTTCCACTGTTTTATTGCCGTTTGTAATGTCTCTTGTTGAAAGTAGCTCTTTGAAGTTAGAGACTGTTTTTTTCCAGTTATTTCTAAGGTCATAGTGAGTCACAAACCTTGGTACAAGGCACAGGTATCTTCAGCAGCTTCACGTCTCTACATATTTGTGCCTGGAAGAGATTTACATTGTATGTCAGTGCTTGGCTCTGCTTCCTGGTCCAAGGTTGAAGATCTGGTGGGAAAATAGGACCATATATGTGGAAAGCTGTGGCACCAGCAGTACTTGGTTTGGTGCATGTGGCTTGTGAATCCTCAGTCCCTGTGATGCCATTCCTGTCTTGTGTAGGATCAGAGGAATTTCCACAGTTTTGTGCTGATCTGCTGTGGAGATTGATTAGAAGCACAGGAACCCTGTTGTTCCAACAGCTATTCTTTTCTGTGGGGAAAAGATTGGCTGCATCACACCAGTTAGCCATCTGTTGCAGCAGATAGACTGTGCTGAAATAGATGATTTTCTGAGGTTTCTCACAGCTGTATGTTATATTGTCAGTGGCCTTCTTTTGGCATTTAGGCACCAGGACACAACCTCAGACACTGTGGAGTCTCTGAGAGCTGTGCTTATACATAAGCTTTGCTTCCTTGTTCCCCAGCCTTTGGAGACCGGTCTTGACAAGGGATCATGGATGCCACTAACTAGTTCCTTCATCTCCAGACTCCCCAAACTTCTCTTTCAACTGTTGAATTTGTAAATAAATATGACCTATTTCATTATGCCAGAGGTACAAGTAGCAACAACATGGCTCTGTTTACTGGGGTTTTTTTAATTAGTTAACTAACATTAAAGTTGCATTCAACTCCTTTCTTCCAGTTCACAGCTTGGGATAGTGGTGTCTCCATGTTCACATCTGCTTTCTAGACTTGATAGTACAACTTCATGTTAGCTTCTGGTTTTAAGTCTCCTCAGTTAGTAGAAAACTTCTGAATGCTTGGCTAATAATTTGTTTTAAATAGACTGCTCAGTTTGTTTCTGAATTGCAGAGGAAATTGTTGCTAGATATTCTAATAGCAGTGTGGTCAAAAGGAAGAACTATGATTCAGCTCTTAAATTTTGATCCCCAAAGGATATTTCATAGCACAGCCATACATACAGTAGATTTACCAAGCTGTGTACTGCTCTTTGCAGAAGGATTCCTGTGGAGTTTCTGGGTCATTTCTGTTGCAGATTTGGTTTACAAAGGATAGTTCTAGCTTGAATGCTTGTTACCAAAGTTTACTCAGTATATAAGAGGGCAGGTAGCTGGGGAAGGCTTGGAAATAAATTTGTGGAATGTTTTAGGATATCATCTCTCAATGTAGTAACCTGAAAGTATAGAAGATTTCATTTGGGTTGTGGTGATACATTAGTGATGAGAATGATTTCACCCTATGCTGACAAGATGGAAGAAAATGGCTGATTTGCCATTAAAGAGGTATTTTGGAAGGGGGAGCCCTGAACAACCTTGACATCTTGTTGTGCAATGCTGGTGGTAGGGTTAACCACATATGGTACCTCTTCCTTGTGCCACTCTGCCTGGGTAATACTGATTTTTTATTGATTCCTTATTGGCTGGGAACCAGAGGCTGTGTTGCATTGTATATTGTCTTTTGAAGAGAGAAGTAGTTATTTTTTCCCTAGAATCATAAAGCATCCTGATTTGGAAGTGACTCAGAGGGATGATCATAGTACAACTCCTTTTCATTGCTTTACAGCTAAGGTTAGGTGTTTGATGAAACTCAGCTAAAAGCTTAACTAGTAACACTTCATTGTTTACCTTGCCAAAGTAATGTTAACTGTGAACAACATTGCACTAAATTCTGAAAAAAAGAAGCCTTTTTTTTCTCCAGAAAAAAGTGGCAGAGGCTTTTCAGAGTCTTTATTTTAGCGTTAGAAATTTTTTTCTAGTTTAAAGTGTCTTGACTCTGAATTGCACAGGTCCTGATATAAAGTTTCTCTCTTTGCCTTTAGAGTTTAGATTTTAATTGTAAATATTTTTAAAGTTTAACATTTGATTAAAAGTTGCTGTTTTGCTTATGGAAGAACTTCCTGTCAGAACAGACACTAGCAAGTAAGTGTGCAGTCCTTGGTTTGAAACTGAAGCCAGTGGTGTGTGGGAAAGAGAAACTAATATATATGGGTGATTGGGGTGGTGTTTTTCTTGTCATTTTGCTGCTCGATTTAGAAAAATTGGTTATGAATCAGTGACTTGCACTTTTTTTTTCAAATTCCCCTGGTGAAATTAAGCCAGACATCAGAAATTATTTTATTACCAATTTTCTTTTTGATAATGATTTTTTCATATCATGTGATCCATCTACTCTTGTACATTTCTCCTCATATGAGTTCTGCTTTTTTCCTGTCCCAAAGGGATATCTTATCTTCTATTCCCTTATAATGAGTAACACTTGATCTTCTTAGTATTTTGATTTGAAAGTGCCAAGTTAATAAAGACCTCCCAGCTTTTCTTCTATTGTAGTTTCAGTGTGGTTTCTCAACAGAGTAAAGATATTGTTTTCTCTGTCAATATAATCTCTAGGCAGGCAGTGAATGATATAAATTGGGGTTACAAAAGGAACAGTTAAGGAACAATTGTCAGTCATCCAGTCATAAATGACTACTAGAAGTGGTCGTCCAGTTTTTGAAGGATGGAGGTGCTTGGATTGCAGACAGAGGGCAAGTTAACAGAGCTGAATTCCAGCAGGAGTGCATGCAGATTCCCAGGGTAACTGAGATGTGTTTGGATGGGTCCATGTGGTACCACAGAGCTCAGTACATATGAGGTTGTGTGAAGGTGCTGGAGTAGCAGCACACAGTATCAGTGAGTGATGTGTGAGAGCTGCATTGCACAGAGTCTGACCGACCCTGAGCCATTCATCTTATCTCCCTTGAGGCTTGGGCAGTCATTGTGTGCCAATCCAGAGCCCACTGGACTCTGAAGAAAGGTTGCTTGTGATAGAGGCTTTGGATGAAGCCTTGTCTAAGCAAAATTATTTAAATATTTAATTATTTTGTACAGTAGATGTTGTACAAAAGTGGATTAGTGGAACTGTATTTTTTATTCACATTTTGTTGATGTCAATTTGCTCATTTATAAAGAGAGAACATAAAAATGAAAAGCTAA
Source organism: Ploceus nigricollis (assembly GCA_013399945.1). Classification (NCBI taxonomy): domain Eukaryota; kingdom Metazoa; phylum Chordata; class Aves; order Passeriformes; family Ploceidae; genus Ploceus; species Ploceus nigricollis. The sequence continues at coordinate 747,570 of VXBC01000601.1, read as the reverse complement.
TTAGTCTTACAACTTTTATGTGATAGTTATCTTCCTTGATTTATTTGAAACTGTATAACCGCAGAAACGGTTTACACTGACTTTTCCAGAGCCAGAGACTAGCAAGTCATGACTCAGTCCTGTATTTATTTTAGCTACACCTTGATACTTCCCTAGCACAAAGGAGCTCACGTGCCTGTTCTAGTACAGAATGCTAACTTTGTGTTTCTGTTTTCTTCTAGGTTATGTTTCACACTATGTGCAGACTGTCTGTACTTACAGAAGATATTTAAAACCAAACAGACTTTTTTGCAAAATTTTGATTCCAGTGGAATCTGTGCTTTAGATTTTTGTCTTGTCAATTAACTTCTGAAGCAATGCCTGTACAAGCTCCACAATGGACGGATTTTCTCTCCTGCCCGATTTGCACACAGACTTTCGACGAAACGATCCGGAAGCCCATCAGCCTGGGCTGTGGCCACACTGTCTGCAAGATGTGCCTCAACAAGCTCCACCGTAAGGCATGTCCCTTTGACCAGACCACTATCAACACGGACATTGAACTCCTTCCTGTGAACTCAGCCTTGCTGCAACTTGTGGGTGCTCAGNTTTTTTTTTTTTTTTCCCCAATCTGTTTCAGTATTTTCCTTCTTTTGGGAGGACAAGTCAGGAATAATAAAGAATATGGTATTGTCTTAATGATGTGAAGAGAAGGCATCCACCTTTTTGTAGATGTCTACAAGAAGTAGTAAAGATGCCTGGATCAGTAGTTTAAATCTTTATTCTGCTGGTGACTTCTGCTGGTGACTGTGACTTTTGTTACATCTAATTCTGTGGGCTGTCACCAGAACGGGTTTGTTGTGTTTCCTTCCTTCTTCCTTGGCTCTTACCTAGCCATGCTCTGCCAAAAGGATGAGCTGGATCAGTGAGCTTATTTTGTGGGAAGACATTTTTCTGTGCTTTACTATATTCACCCTGTGAGACCTGTGTTTGGTTGTCCCAAAAGCAGGAGGGGCATGTAAAGGATGTGGGACAGATCTCTCTGGTAGCAGCCTTTATATAGCCTTGTTTGAAACTGTGCAATGGGAATACGACTTCCTGAGATGACATGTTACTCCAAATCCATATTGGTGGGAGGGGGAAGCCTGCTTGAGACTCCCTTTTTTGCTGGAATAGGCACTGGTGAGGTCAGTTGAGGTGGTGATATGAGGGGGATGAGTAGCACTGGTACTGACAACAGCTCCAAGAAAGGGCAGAGATGTGTGGAAAGCAGGATCACCCTGTTCAGTTGCAGCACAGACTTAAGCTGGGAAAAGCTTATCAATGTTAGGTCTCAGGTAGCTCCCTGTGACCCACACTTTCCAAGGATTGTGGTCTTAGGAGAAGAGGGATAATCCTGTCTAATTTATGGGTGAAGAATGAAAATGTAGATGGGATCAGTTACCATAAAGGGGTTACTGCTTTATTTTGTACTGCTCCAGTGTCTGGGATAAGTGAAATTAAATGCAGCAGAAACTTCAATGAGATCCATAGTTTGGGAAAAGGAAAGAATTGTGGAAGACCTGTAACAGGTGGAGGAAAGAGAGATGCTCTTATGTTGCTTTTTATTAGGTACTGTGACTTGCAGGTCCAGGTGTGCTTTTGCCACTTCATAGTTTATGAAGTAATATGGCTAATTTGTTGTTTTTCTTTTGTGGTGTATGGCATAGAGGTTATTTCAGAAGCTCAAAATCAAATGTTGTTTCTGGCTGTGCTAAGTGACTCATCCTGCTCTGCTGGAGGAAGCAGTGAGATTGTGCTCTCCTATTCCTGTGATATGCTGCCATCTTTGAAGAGCTTCCAAGCAGTATGAAATCTATGGGTGATGTCATTAATAATAGTTACAATTCTCTTTCTCTCTTACATTTTCTTCCTCTCTGCAGTTTCTTGAATATTTTCAGTTGCATCTGAATGTCCACATTTGTGATAAATGTCTTGCCCTTGCATTTTTTGGTTGTTTTGTGTGCACTTGTTAAGCTTTATGAGAAGCTGTATGATAGCTTCAATTTGACCTCTGCCAGAATTTAAATTTTTATAAAAACAAGATTCTGTGGAATGAGATGGAAATCCACCCTGTATAGGTAACTGAGAATTTTTTTCTGGTTTTACTAGTTAGCCAGCCAGAGTTTTCTTATCCATATGTGTGAGGTATAAAGAAAGGTTTTATAGTATAGTGTCTGTCTTGAGTTTGTCTTTAGGTTCTGACTTTGCACTAATGACATCATTTTGTGCTCCCTTTTTATCTGAAAATTTTATGGGATTAGGATTCACAGGACCTTGTTTCATCATGACCTTAAAGCTGCAAATGCCACCAAAAGATACATTATTCCCACCCCTGTTCTTTACCACTCATTTCTGATGGTTTGCTACTCCCAGCAGTCTGTTACCTGTAACAATAACCATGGATCCTAGCTGGGTATTTATTACTGACAAACTTTCCCCTTAAGAGGTGTTTGAACCACCTTCCCTGCCAGCTCCTAGCTTCAAATGAACACATTAATGAAATCAGTGTTCAGTATAACTCGCTCTCCTTTCTCTTCCCATTCCCATCCTGGCAGCTGTTGCAGTGTTTACCAGGCACTGGATTACTAGAAAATGAATACAACTACTTTCCTGTGAAGGACAGGGAAACAATTGCCATTTTTAAAAATCTTTTTACAGAAAAAGGCTTGCTTAAGGACAAACTTTAAAAAAAGGTACTTTAGAGAAACTAGTGATTTTGAACTGTCCCACTAAGAGAGTGCAGTCTTCTGCTATTTCAGCAAAAATGGTCTGTGGGCAGCAATCCAGCTTTCAAAGCATGAGTAGTGTCAGCTTCAGTTGAAACCACTTCCATTTGTTTTTCCACTTCTGAGTTAGTTTCAGGAGCATGTATGCATCATTAGTGTCCCTTAACTCCAGCAAACCTCGGTACACCTTAACCTGAGTCCATAGAGACCTGTCATATTTTATTTGTAAATGCTAATTTCAAAAAAAAACCCGGTTTCATTTTGGAAGGAAATACAGTAAAGCCCAGCTAAAGCTTTTATCTGTGAGGGGGAAGAACAGTTTGTTCTTTTCCCTTTGGAGTGACTTCTGAGGAATTCACACATTTATACTTGTTAAGTGTTTTTTTGCTGGAGGTGGAGGAGGAGACCAGGCAGTTTAAAGAAACAAATCTATTCTGCTGTGACTGGCAGCAGTGACAGGATTCCAGGGCAAGTCACTTTGGCTTTTGGACAAGTACAGCTAGTGAAATAAGCAGAACTGTGCTTCTGGGGAATACATACTGGATTTGTCACACAGTCACCCGGGAAAGCAGTAACATCTTTCTCTGATGGTAGCATTCTCTCTCTAGATAGCATTTGTCTCTCTAATGGTGAAAAGAGTTGGTTTCTTACTTGAATTAGACTGTTTCTCAGTTTTCCCTCTTCCCACCCCTTTCTGAAATGAAACCTATTGCCCAGGTTAGAGCCACCCTTTGTGTGAAAATTAACTGTTGCAGATTCAGATTTCTACCTGCTCCCTTGTAGCATAGTACACATCACTGGTTACAGGGGCTGTTCTGGAAAGCAGCAGTCATAGGATCACAGAATGGCTTGGGTTGGGAGGGACCTTAAGAGCCATCTCATTCCAGGCCTGTGCTGTGGGCAGGGACACCTTCCACTAGACCAGCTTGCTCCAGGCCCTATCCAGCCTGGCCTCAGACACTTGCAGGGGTGGGATAGCCACAGCCTCTCTGATTAGGTAGTTCAGACCATGTCTAGATAAGTTTTGCTACATGAAATGAGGGGAGCAGAGGGATCATAAGGGGAAGATGAGAATTATTATTCATGCAAAAGCTGGGCATAGCTGAGTACCTATGTGAGGAGCTGTGAGGGAAGGGAGACACAGTGGCCTTGGACACAAATCAGCAAGGCACTCATAGGATACCTTACTTCTTAGACTTCCTGGGTAAAGGAATCACTTAAGTTTGTTTCTGTGGGAATAAGGTTTTGAATTTTAGCTATTCAAGCATCCACATATTACTCACTATATGTAACTATGTTAAGCATTTACCTGGCTAGTGTTTTGAAGGTACCTAATCATGAATCTGTCATCTAAGCTCTTCCCTTGTGTTTTTTAGCTATGAAACAGCAGCATGCACATTCCAAACAGGTGATGTAGAGTGGCAGAAATGCCTGTGGTGCTTTAATTTTGGAATAATCTCCTGCTGGACATGATAAACACGATTCTAGACATTGGAATTGTACATGCCGAGGGACTGGGTGATCTTAACTTAACAGCCCTTTCAAAAGGAGAAGGTTGAAAGTGCAGAGCTATTAGAGGCACATTTGATAATTTTTTATTTTAACTTTGGATGAAATAAAATGCCACAAAAGAGGAATTATCTGTGAAAAAGTTGTCTTTAATGTAAACTTTAGAGGAACTAAAGATGCTAGGCTTTGGGTTTGGTTTCCCTTGGCAGGAAGCAAATCGTTCATTTGCAGGGAGTGGGAGGGAAATATTGCTAGAAACAGTTTTCAAAGCATACAAAAAGGGGTTTGGTCTGTTTAACATGTTCTCATTCTGTGCAATTAGATGTCTAATGATAATTACTGACAAGTCAAGCTGACTTCCTTCATCAAATTACACTTAAATCACCAAGTCAAAATCACTGCCTGGTATGAGATGATGCTTTAGCATTCTTTTCCAGTCCCCTTCCTTATGCTGTCATAACCTGTCTCTTCCCACAGCCACAAGCCATGCTGATGGGTAACATTCCACTGCCAGGATACTTGCAGTCATTGCCAAAGTAGATACATGTGAAACCATCACAGAATTAAAGCAAATAAACATCTGAGATCATTTTTCTGTCTTGCTCTCATCCCCTTTGGGAGGTGTTGATTACATGATGTGAATATATTTGCAGTGGAAACTGTCATAAGGGTGTGATGTCTGAGAGAACGGAATAGGACTGAGTGTGAAAATAATGAGCTCACTCTGTGGGGCGTCTATTCTGAGGCTTCTGAGAGGCATTATAAACAGCAGTGACCATAGGGTCATGCATGCTATTAAAAGGATATTTTGGGAAGGGGAAGTGAAAATGCTTTCGAGTTTAATTATTTCTCAGTTGTCCCTCAGCTGTTCCATGATGGAGCCAAAGTCATTGTCACATTTCCTGTCACTTATATGAATTGTCTTCATGATTTTTCTTTTGGTAGATGCTATTATTACAATTATTCTAACCCTAAAATATTAAAATAACTCTTAGAAGTGCATAGAATAGAACCAGCAAAAGGAAAATTACTTGTAAATTTTATTGTGAGGTGCACTGCATGAATGAAGTATGTGTGCATGAGAACTAAGTTCTCTTCTCCTGAACACTCCTGAAAACCACAGAGAAAACATATTGTTTTACTCTTCAGTACTACACTTACTCCAGCTTCAGATAATAGTTTAATCTCTTTTGGGCTCATTTTGCAAACAGTACAGTTGTACAAAGCATTTAGATTTTTACATTGAAGCTTCCCTTCAGAAGACAAGGAATGGGAACAATATGCAGATAGTGTTTGAATAGCTTGATTAGCTCTTGGAAGTTTTTCTTTGCCAGCTTTTCCGTGGGGGAGGAGGAAGCTTTCTGTTAGTTGCTAGACAGTCCTTGTGTCTCACTGGTGGAGCTGTGCTGTGTCTGGCATTCCAAACCACTGCTTTGAATGTGTGCTAAGCCCACTTCAATTCAGGGTCGAAATCCAGGGCTGAACATGGCTTCCTGTCCCACGTCTGTTCCGAGCCCCCTTTGTCTGCTGGGGTTGTGACACTGTCACTGTGTTCTGAGTTGTCAGTGGTGCTAGAGGGAATGCTTGCAGGAGCAAGTAGGAATTTGTACAGAGTGTATGACTGCAGTAAACAGAGCAGAGATGGTGCAGTGTCTGGACACATACGCTCGAGATGTGTCATTTGCTCAGTAAGCCAGTTCTGCTACGTAACTTCCCTGGCAGACTGCTAAAATGGCAGTGCCTTTGAAAAGGAGGCGTGGAATATTCTGTTAAGGTGCAGGCAAATATTGCAGGAGTTAATAATTGTTTCCTAAATCCCACGAAACTCAAGATAAGACTGTTGTGATTGTTTACAGCTGACCACTCTAACATACCGAGTTGCAAAATCTCCTTTTGCTGAAAACGTTCTTGCTTACAGACACAAAAACTCCTCAAACCCAAAAACCAAAATACCCCAAACAAATGCTGGCCCAAAATTAAAACCAAAACCCCACAGGACTTTACAAGTTAACTTCCATCAGTGATAAGTATCAAGGCTAACCTTATTTGTTGGTGTGATTGAACTTGGGTTGTTCTCTTTAGTAGGAATGGAAGCCTAGATCAGAGACAGCCTCTATCTTGTTTGTGTTGGTTTGGGATGATACTATGTTAATTGCAGCTGATATGTTGCCTTTTGAGACTTTTCTTTGTTACCTGCTGGAAAAGCAAGATAGTAACTTTTTATTTTGCTCTATGTGTCAAATGAGAAACTTAGCACGGTGACGCGGTTGTCTCGGAAGAAGTGTGATCATATGGTTGAAGCATTGCTTTTTATTAAAATTTATATAAAAGCTGTTCACATTGGTGATAGCAACCATATATGTGTGTGTATATATATTTTATATATATTTGCTGCTTTTATTTGTTGCCGCCATCATAATGCTGTTCTTGCCATGGCTGGATTACACATGAAGGTAAGCAGGTTTGTATCTGTATTTAACTGAAGCATTAAAGGCTTTTGCTTTTAGATTGAAGGCCTGGGTTGGTCCCTGTAAGCAGCTATGTGGGATTAGCATGCTGTTATTGCCACTGGATGGGGATTGACTTGGAAATAGAAGTCTGAGATCTATTTGCACTTTGACAGCAAATACAAAAAGTGCTTGTGTTGAGTCCTCTGAGGAATTCCAATTTTTTGTACTATCATATTGGATTGACTGCTGAAGAGTGATGTTGAGAAGTGTTAGTACAGTGCTATACTGCACGCTCAAATTTGATGAAAGCTTTAAGAATTTTCCAAGAGGAAAGTAGAACCAAAATTATAACTTGGAGAGGTGTGGTGCAAATCCCTTGGAAAAATCCTGATTTCTATTGAATGTCTGGAAGAAGAAATAAATGTCACCTGACAAAAACCGAGCACAGAACACCAAGAATGTTGTTGGCGTCTATCATCAGATAAATACTCACAGGGTGTGTTCATATGCACTACATAGGATAACTTGGTCATGCTTTGTAACTCTGTCTAGTCAGAATATGTTCATGGGGTGTCTTATTGTATTTGCTGCTAAGTCTTTCTTCCACTAATCTTAAGTAGCTGCAGTCTCTTATCCCTGGATGATTTTAGAACTGTGAGACTGTGGATACAAATTTGTACTTACTGGCATACCAGCGTTCTCTTAATTTTTTTTCTTCCCCCTGAGTTTTTTGGCCAGTCAGCTTTGGGGATGTTTCAATGTGTTCTATTTTAGCCAAAGTTTTATAGTTACAGGAAGTGCCATGTTAAGCCTTCTGCTTCTAGTTCTTTTCAGCTACTAAATAAAAGAAGTCTCTTAAACATAAATTCTGTCTTTTTGTTTTCATTCTCATTGGGTTTTTTTATGCTATTTGTTCAGTAAATAAGCTGAAAAAAATGCTAAGTAATATAGAAAAATCACAGACGGAGAGCAAAACAGGAAACGTGGTGTAGTAATAAGTGTTTATAAGCATGGTTGCCACTTATTTATGCATATTCATAGTAGATGTACATGTCATCTCTCTGCAGGTTCCTGAGCAGCAGCCAATTACTTTATGCAGTGGAGCTGAAGATACCAAGCATTATGAGGAGGGCAAGAAATGTGTGGAAGAATTGGCATTGTACCTCAAACCACTCAGCAGTGCAAGAGGTACTGTGTTGCTTCCATGGAAAATGAAACAAAAAACCAAATAAGTTACAAAACAAACTATCTAAATTATTAGTTAGTATGTTTGAAAAATGGATATAAATCTAGTTTAGAAACAAATTGAAACAGATTTCTTAAACATTAAGGTTATGTTTTTATGGAGGGGAGGGGATGTAGAATTGAAAGGTGTCAAAAATAATTCAGAGAAAAGGCTGAGGTTTTTGACCATGCCATAGTGAGTTGAGACAAATTTTGATTTGATCTTTGCAGAGTAAGTAAAAATAGATAATTTTCCCTTTTTTTTTTTTCAGTTCTGCTTTAGGATAACTGTAGTGATGCAGCTGTTCTGTAGAGGATGAATAAACGGATATGAGAAAGTTACTACATATAAGATAGATAAGGAAAATTATAAGTAATGTTTTCTTTATTCAAGGTCATATACAGGAGCTGGGTCAATCTGGGTAATTCTAAGTTAGCAAACCTGCACTGTGTTGAAGAGTATGGATTTTATATATATTATATGTGCTGGATTTGGACAGTCTGTCAGCCCAAGTGGTGGAGTTGAGCATCATGGTTCTTAGGTTATCAAAAATGATTTTTTTGAGAAGCTGTCTGAGCCTTTTGTGACCAGTGTAGTGTGACAGCAGTATCACTCTGGGAATTGATGGCTCAGTGAACAAGCTCTGGCTGTAAAGCAAACTCAGCATGGCCAGCTGTGTGTCAAGTGAGTCACCTCTTCCTTTAACCTGAATTAGATGGCTCTTGGCATGTTTGTGATTCAGAGTTTTGGCACAAAATTAAACATCACCCAAGCAGTTCAGGACTCGTGTAAGCTCTCAACCAAAACAATGAAGGTACTACATGTAGGCAAGAAACTAAATGTGTTCTGAAAACAAACAAATGTCCAAGTGATCCCTAAAGTCAATGAATAAGGGATGAACTGGGAATCTGTATGGGAGGGTGTGGGACAAACTGCCAACATGGGAAAAGGATTCATTAGAGGTTCCATCTTCTTAAAAAGCCAGATCAGTCAATCACAAGATTAAGCCTGTGGGAAAGCTGACTACCAGAAAACTGCTTTTATTGCCAAGTGAAACAAGTGAAATCAACTTATGATCTGCCTTGACTAGTATTCCCTTTGACAAAATGGACACCAGTAGAGCTAGGTTTGCACTTGTCCAGTACAGTCACTGAAGACTGGCACAAGAAGAGGAGTATGAGGTAGTTTATTATTCTGTTTCATTTTGTTTTGAAGGTGTGGGTCTTAACAGTACTACTCAGAGTGTGCTGAGTCGTCCCATGCAGAGGAAACTTGTGACATTAGTCCATTGCCAGCTGGTGGAGGAGGAAGGGCGGATCAGAGCCATGCGTGCAGCACGGTCGCTGGGTGAAAGAACAGTCACAGAGCTCATTCTCCAGCATCAAAACCCTCAGCAGCTGTCCTCCAACCTCTGGGCTGCAGTGAGAGCCAGAGGGTGCCAGTTCCTTGGGCCAGGTAGGTGACATCACAGTATAACTGCTGTACTAGAAGCAATTTAGAATTGAGCCGTTGATAAATGGCTGTCCAATTGCCCAAATGATTTTATTAAGCAACAGCCTAATTTCTTAATAGTGGTCTTCAGAATTAATTTCATGTCTGTTGGGCTGCTGCTGTTGGGTTTTCTTGTATTTTTAATGCTTTTTCAGGTCTTCTGTAAAATTCAGAATAGGTGTCCTTCTCTTCTTGTCTATTCCTTGAAGATCTTTCTAGAAAAAATAAGGTTATTGGAAGTGACTGGTATGACTTCTCTTCCTTCTTAGGGCAATAAACATACAAAACAGTTGTAGGGATAGATTTGTTACAGTTATGTGTACACATTTTTAAGAAGTTGTGCATTTATAAATTAAATTCCTTTGCTTAAAATACTAGAAAGAAATCAATGTTGCTTAAAAAAATGAAGTCTCATTATTGAAAATACAGACTTCACTTGTTTAGTCTTGAAATATGAAGCCAATTTCTTAGAGAAAAAATAGTGACACTTTTCCTGGCTGAAACAGATGAAAACCAATTTTGAGATACTAACTTTCATACCACTTCAGGGAAGAGAGAGGTTGGTTACATAGCAAATAGCAGTGCTGCAGCCTGGTTGATTGGTGTGGGCACTCTTTTTTATTTTTCTTGCATGGAAATGACCCTTGCTCTTCCTTAGCCTGTCAGCTTTTTCTTCTGGGGTAAGTGTCGGATGTAGGCAATACACTTTGAAAACTTGTATTAATGATCAAGAGATGTACAGACAGGAACCTTCTTATCAGATGATACCCAAAATAGATGATGTTGTAGTGGTAATGGTAGTAATAATAATATTAATATAATATATAATAATAAATCATAATAATA
>VXBC01000601.1:693982-737293 GCA_013399945.1 Ploceus nigricollis | reverse complement strand
ATAATAATATGAAAGGTAGAAAGTCCTGTTTTCCCACATCACTGTCTGGGAATCTGGAAGGGTTCCTTCTCTCTTTGCCCTCCCTTCTTGCTCAGTTCCTTTTTTTTCTCTGTGGCTTTGTGTGTTTGTTGGTGGCAGGTTTCAGCTGTTATCCCAATTGTAGGTGAACAAGAAACTGCAAAAATATTACTTGGGCTTCTCTCATCTTTTGTCTCTTTTTGCATTTCTCCTGACTCTCAGCAATGCAAGAGGAGGCTCTAAAGCTGGTTCTGCTGGCTTTGGAAGATGGATCTGCTCTGTCACGAAAGGTCTTGGTTCTCTTTGTGGTGCAGAGACTGGAGCCACGATTCCCTCAGGCTTCCAAGACTAGCATTGGGCATGTTGTCCAGCTCCTTTACAGAGCCTCGTGCTTCAAGGTATGAAGAAGGTTCTGCCCAGAGGTTTAGTAATGCTATGAAAACCATTGGTTTTCACTTTCAGTTTTCGTTGTCCTGTAACATTAAATGTGCCCAAAAATATGTGTAGTTAGAGGAAGTATTGCTCATTAAGTCCCACGTGAGTTTAGAGAGTTCTTTGTCAGTCAGCTGTGATGGCAGTGTAGGCTGAAACAGCGACTTGAAGCTGTAAAGTTAGGTTTTGCCTCTGTCCAGTTTCATAGAGGTACTGTTACAAAACCTGGATGTAAAGCAGCATACTTACCTTCTTAGAAGTGGCTTAAAGCCAAAAAATCACTAATTCTGTTAATTCAGTTGTGATGTGGTTAGAATCAAAGAAATGGGAGACTTTTGGGTGTCAGCTGTATGAAGAAAAACTGCTTAATGTACTTTACAGTATTTAATATATGTTACTAGATGCTCAACTTAAATATCATTTACTCTTGCTAAATGAGTAAAAAAACACTTTGGTTTTGCTAATTGTACCCTCTAACAAAATTCTGCAATGCAAACAAAATATCTTGATTGAAGGTATGGATACTGTAAAATCGTTTAGGAAGGGTGACACTTTGGCCAATATGTGAGTCAGAGTCCAAGTAAACAATGTTTTGTGTCCATTTTATAGTGGTTCCACTCTATGAAGTGTGTGTTACTTTAGTAGGAACTGGTGTTCACTGAGTGTGTCATAGTTGATTTTAGTTTGGGAGAAGGACTTAGTTGCTGACTGAAGATGTGACTTGCCTTGGACTTCACGTAATCTTGGGCTTATCCTGCTTAATTGTATTTGGCCCTTTTCTCCTTGCTAGGTGACCAAGCGAGATGAGGATTCCTCCCTGATGCAACTGAAGGAGGAATTTCGGACTTACGAAGCTCTGAGAAGGGAGCACGATTCCCAGATAGTTCAAATAGCTATGGAAGCAGGTTTGCGCATTGCACCAGACCAGTGGTCCTCGCTGTTATATGGAGACCAGTCTCACAAATCCCACATGCAGAGTATCATTGACAAGGTAAAGCCACCTAGAATCAGCCCAGTCCATCTTGTTTGCAACTGCAGTAGGTTTAAATGTTTGTAACATTGAACTTAGAAACTGTGCCCACGTGGACTTGCCCATTAATCATTTGTCCTGTTATTTCAAAACCTGTTATGTCCTAAATACTTAGAATATATATTTGTAACCTAATGAATCTTGCTTCCTCTGTCATCCTGACAGTTTTGCTACTTTACTTCTTTCTGCAGATGGAAACCCACAAAGTTTAGCTAAATAATTGGGGGGTGACCTTTATGAGCAGCTGATAAGTGCCAATATAGTGACAGAGGCTAATGGTCCATGTTTCCAGGCAGGAAGTTAGTGCATAAGTTGGAAAAAAAATGAGTCCCCATGTCTGTGTCTGAAGTAAGACAGAGAAGGGAAAGCACATTTTGTAAATAAAATACCTAAACTCTGGAAATGCCCAGATCTCTCTTGTGTTCAGAAGCAACATAGGATAAATGGGCTTTTAGATTAGGGGATGCTTTTGTAAGTGCCTAAATTAGGTGGGAAGAACTGAACCATGTTGAATGGTTATGAAAGCTGTGAAACAGCTACTTTGGCTGCTGTGCAAGAGGATTCTTAGCTTCAAGATAGCTTCTGTTGTTCATTTATGCCTTTGCCCACCTTTTGAAGTGTCCTGCCAAATATCTCCTGAAGGATCTAGGTAGAATTAGGAGTTTTAAATGCTGGAACTGTGTGATGGTAGAAAATGGAACATTGCTAGCTATCTTTTCCTTCAACCATCTTGTTCTTTATTTTCTGCTTGCTGTACTCAGTTTAAAGCAGGGTGCAAACCTGTTGGTTTGGGGATTAGAGATATTAGACTCCCCAGAAATCTAAATTAAATGGTTTCCAATATGGCCCATTTTTTTTCTTGGGTGGCAGCAGAACACAAAAGAAATGGGTTTTATTGCTAGAAATAATACCAGCCTTTATTTTGTCTATTTAGAAGTGTAATTTAATGCAATGTCAACAAACTGTGCATTCTTAATAGAAAGGATTCACTGGAATGGGCTTCTGTGAAAGATGTTTGCCTCCAGTTTTGGGAGACAGTTCTTGTGAGCCTGTGGAGCAGCCTTCAGAAACCATGAGGATTGCTATGCCTGTAGAAAGTTAATTATGATAATTTTTTTAAGTTGCAGACCCCAGCCTCGTTTGCACAGAGTGTTCAGGAATTAACTATTGCTCTTCAGAGGACTGGAGATCCAGCTAACTTGAATCGTCTTAGACCTCACCTAGAGCTCCTAGCAAATATTGATCCTAGTCCAGGTAAATCTGGATGTTTTCATGAGAACTTTTAAGTTCAGCAAAATGAGCTTAACACCATTCAAGGATTGAAAGCTGATCATCAGGTGTAAGGAAACATCTTCCTTACTCATCAGCTGAAGATGAGTTAGAATTTTGATAGATTGAATAGATAGAAGCTGGGCAAAAGTCAGTCTAGACAAGAATGGTTTGTTACCCTACAGAATTCAGTATTTTTCTTGTTCATAGGTAATTCTTCAAAACTAGGAAAGAGTCTGGGAAGTAGAAGATAGTTGGAAAGAATTTAACTGAGAAATAGAACCTAAGCTGTTGACAGAGGAGAGAAAAATAGAAATTGTTGAAAAAGTCAGCAGTGCTGTAAGGATGGACTACCTGAGGGAGATGGGAAGGGACAGAACAAAGTCCTGTGGCTGAAGTTTTATTTTATACCTGCTAAAATTTGTAAAATCAACATTATATATCAAAATAGTAAAAAGATATAAACTACAACTTCAGGAGACGAAAAATTGTATTTCGTATTTGTTTAAACAAACAGAGGTTAAACTTCCTTTGCAATGAGAACCAGCTGTACTTCACAGCTGAAGGAGATGCAGTGCTTTCTTCTCAAATCTTTCATACTGAAACAGGGGACAAACCTGTGTACTGCAAATTTGTTTGCAAAAACCTGATGTGGAAGGTGGCATCACTTATAGCCTCCCTTGATTTCGGTAGCCAAGTCTGGTCTTTGTGGTTTTTTCTGTACTGTTGAGTTGCCTGAAGAACAGGCAGGAAACATGCAGGAAAGCATGTTGAAGTACTTCTGGAAGAATTTAGTCCCTGTGAGTGGAATATAATGTCATTAATTCTGCTAAACATCTTGAAAGGCTCTTTGAGGTACTGTTCTTTGCAGCAGAGTGTGCAGGCACACAGTGGGAGTGTCAGCTGCTGGAACAGATTCAAAAACTTTGAAAAAGTGGATTGACTGAAAAGAAAAGGTGCTCCTGTAGAATTGAGGCTACAATTTATTCACAGTGTTTTAGATGGTGGTCTGATTCGTAGATTTGCCTTGTGAAGTTTTTTCCACATCAGAGGCATTAATTTCTGTGGCTGTTCTACATCTGTGCCTGTGTAATCAGGCCAGTGATGACTGTATTCGTATGGAATGATTTTACCTCCAGGAGTCTGAATGTAAAGAGGGATTTTGAACCTGATATTTTTCTTAATGAGAAGAGTTTGTACAGTGCCTTTCCTCTGGAGTTCTTGTGAGATGAGAAAGTTCTTGTAAAAGGAAATAATTTTACATGCTAATGATGGTCTTACTGGCTCATTTGGAATTTTGTGCAGTTCAGTCTTAAGTTTGTAGATACCTCTATTCTGTAAGAGCTAAATGTCCCAGAATTAAGGTGCTGAATGTTTTTTATCTACTGATGAAATGTTTTTTATAAACTTGGCTAGTCAAGTTTTGTGATACTGATGTGGGATTTTGTACCTGGTTTTGGAAAATCTTTCTGATTTTTCTTTTTGTATTTGGTGTTTGCTGCCCATGCAACAGATGCTCCACCTCCAACATGGGAACAACTGGAAAATGGACTAGTTGCTGTGAGAACTGTGGTTCATGGCTTAGTTGATTATATCCAGAATCACAGCAAAAAAGGAACAGATCAACAACAGGTAAAAGTTAAATCATTTGGGAAATATGTACCCCTAAGTTTTATTGGCTGTATCCTATAGTAGAGGTTTACTAATGTCATCTGGAAAGATTTGGTTTGACAAGGAGCTAATTGAAAAGATCACTGCAAGTCATATTTATCAAAATAGAAACAATCAACTTAAAAATGCGAAACAACACATATTTACCGCCAAAACCTGTTGAATTGATTTTCACAGCTCACTAGGATGGAAGAACAGTCTGATCCAGCTGCAGGCTTAGGGAAATGAATAACAACCTTTCTGAGTAGAGGGTGGGGAAGGGATGCTGGGTGCTGCTGTGATTTGTGGGAATTTTCTTGGTTTTGTTTTAATGTGACATATTTCAGCCAACTGGCTCTCTGTTAATGAAATCATCTCTATACCTGTGCTGAGTGGTCTGTCAAGCTTGAAGATTTAAGAACAGTTCATATGAAGATGCAATCCAAGTTCCTGAAACATTTTTTTTTGTTTCAGCAATGACAATATAATTGTATATTAACTTATCTCATAGTTACCTTATCACACGTTCCTTTGATGTCATTTTATTGTGTAGCTCAGTTGATATAAATGCTGCTGAAGTACAGAGCTGCCTGTTCCAGTCCTACTCCTCTGTCACTTTGGCATTCATCCTCCTGGAGAACTGGTTTGGAGAGCTCAACTAGTAACAAGATTATTTCTGCCAAAAAAAAAGGGCAAAATTAAAGTGAATTATTTCTGCTGTTTCACCTTTTTGCATTACTTGGATGGATAATGAGCACTGTCACCAGCAAAAGGAAAAACAGTAGAAATGCATCAGTGGGAATCTGGGAGGGAAAACGTCAAGAGTTTTTGTTGTGGGGAGCCTGTGGTACATGGTGTGCTGCTTGGAAGGGAGCCCAGAGCCTCTTGAGTAGGAAAGGGATGTCTGCTGAGTCTGGGTCAAGTTGCACTACCTGGCAATAGTGGCCAGTAAAAGGCTGTGTGGTTTATGTTCAGTCTGCCTGGATCTTCTCACTGCAGTAGAAAGCAAAAAAACCCCAAAACAAACCAAACAAAAACCAAACAAAACAAACAAACCCTCCCAAAACCAAAATAAAACCAAAACCAACCAACCAAAAAAAACCTCCAACAGTTTGCAGGTGACTTCTGACAGATATACACCTTTTGGCTTCACAGAGTGCACGTGGACTTTTACAGACCTTTCCCTTGGTGGAAACTGTTGATAGAGTGTATCTGATTACTGGTAATTTTTTCATCCTGTATCAGTTTTGTCCACTTAACTGTGTCCTAAAATGTACAGCTGTGTTCCGGTCAAGCTCTCCAGTAAGGAGTTTGAATAAAAATGCTGTAGAAAACTGAGAATGACTTAGTTGTCAAAACACATACTCTTGAATTTGTTGGTTCTGTTGAAGAACCAAAAAAAGTACTTCAGATTTATTTCATGTCAGGTATTCCAGAAACACTTAAATTTGAGGAATTATCAACAGTCAAACATCAGGCCTTTGATAAGATGATACATTCAGCTTGGTTAAGTGCACTTTCATGTTCAGGTATCTCACCGGGTTTCTTTAACCTTGTCAGCCCCCTCAGCACAGCAAGTACAAGACATACATGTGCCGAGACATGAAGCAGAGAGGAGGATGTCCCCGGGGGGCCAGCTGCACCTTCGCACACTCACAGGAGGAGCTGGAAAAGTAAGTGTACCTCTGCTAGTGGAAAGCAGTCCAGTCTTTGTTTCATCTTGTCTATAAGAGTTATTTCTTATGTTTAAGAATGAGGGGGAAAGGAGGTATAACCTGGCTATTAAACTAGTAAGAAGTAATGTGATAAACTTGTAACAGTCATCTCTTAGGTTTTGGAGCTACTTGCTCTTCCATACAGCAGGATATTTGCTTTGTTCATCAGTAATGCAGCTCTGAAAGTTTGATGTTACACAAGAGTTATCCAAAGTTTTAGGAGGTGGACTGTTTTCCCTACTTGTTAAGTGTGACTAAACATGCTGTGTGATGGCATTCACAGTGGCTGTTGTATGGGGGTACTTCTCCTCTTCCTTTTTCATTCAGGTAGGTTGCTGGCAGTTTTCCAAATGTAAGGAATGTGTTTAGCTCCAAAGAGCTAAAAACAAACCATTTAAGATTTTTTCCTGCAACAGTTCTTTGTGCAATCTGTCAAAAAGCTTCATGCAGGTACCTTCAATTGCTTACATCTATTGTTGTAGAGTAAAAAATGGTGCTCATATCAAATCTGAAGTCTAGATCCATTATAGATTTAGGAGGGCTACCAGTTATGCAAGAGCAAGATGCTGTTGTTCTGCAGGTTGTTGTAATTTTTTTTAATTAAAATGGAATATTTAGGAGCAAAAAGAAATAAATACAGTGTATTTTATGTAGTATATTAGCTTGTTGCTTGCTTTTTGGGATACAATAATTCAAAGTAAAGGTACTTTTAAATGAGAAGAATAGTGCAAAGGCTCAGAATTGGCATGCAGTGTTTCTTTTTCATTTCTTAATCTGAAATTCAAAACATTAATGTCAGTTCATGGCCTGTATAGCCAGCATGCAGTGCATAGACAAAACACAAAGAAAGAAGAGCAAAGCATGTGGTGTTAGAAAGACAAAGACAATTATTCATATGAACAAGGAATAGGACTTCAGTACTTATGTGCTGCAGAAGCAGTTGAAGAGTTTTTTGCCTTCTGTCATCATGCTAATGAAATGGAGATTGGTAGTGCTGTTTTGGGATGGTTTTGTTAACCTGTGTTGGGTGGTGGGTCAGGGTTACACCTCTGAGCCAGTTGTATGTATCAAGGACTGTTGGTCAGCTTTGCGGGGGGGAGAGGCCTGTTGTAGCCAGACTGACTTGCATGCCTTGGTATTAATGTTGTCCTGGGCTGAAAAGAATGTTTGTTCAGTTTCTGTGGGTGGTTGGGGAACTTGGGAGTTCTGATTGTTCTTGTACCTTTTATCTTTGCTTAATTCCTTTAAGTAGCTATTGTGTTAGCACTCCTCCTTTTAAAAATGCTTAGTGTGACTAATATGCATTGCTGTTGCTGTGTGACTCCTCTATCTCGCTATGTAGCTTTAAGTTTGGAGGAAGGTTATGGGGAAATGTGTGGTAATGCTTTAGATAGCATATTATAATCTAAACTTGCTTAAACAGCAGCTCATTCCCCTCTTGACAAGGGACAAAGACCCTGTGTGCATAGGCAAGCACTGAACTTTTTAAAAATTAATTTGTGTCCTACACATGTGGGGACTGCAACAACACCTAAAAAAAAAAAAACAGCTCCAGCAATAAAACCCCTTTTTACCTCTCTTGTGTTGCTGGTAATGACGTGGGCAACTACAAAGATTATCTAAAGATTGAGTTATCAATCAGTTGCCACCTTTTTCTGCAGTAATTTGTATACCTTCCTAGTCTGGGTTCCCATCTCACTCTGACTGTTATTTATGACAGAAAAGTGTTGGCTTCAACCCTGCTGAAGAAATATTATTTACTTCTTGTTCAGTGAGAACACTCAGGTCTGCAAATATGCTCTCGCACTTGCATTCTGGGATCTGAACTAATGGCAGGGTATTTAGTGGAGGACCTTCAACTCTGCAATTTGTTCTCCAGTACTGTTGGCCTACTGGTTTCTGTGGAACTTCGGTTAAAATGCCTATATTTGTTCAGGCTTTAGTCAGAAGCAGTTAGATTTTTGGAATTGTTGCGTGTTCATAGAGTTTTTATCTCTGCAATCACTTTATCAAACAACAGAAATGGTGTAAGCTGCATATTGATATAGTAGCATAAATCTTAAACTGTGCTTTAAAATATATCACATGGTAGTAACCACTTGGCTTATTATTGGACAAATAGAGCAAAAGGGTATGACTTCATTTTTTTTCACTTAAATTTTCTGCTATTAGTTTCTTTGAATAAAACAGGCTTGAACACTCTGTGATTCTTATTCTGAAGCTTGGATTACTGTATTTTATGTGATAATAGTACTTCATGTGATGCTTGGTTTTGGTTTTCTTCTCTTGAGATGCATATGTGTAAAGAAAGTAGGATTTGTAAATTTGCTGTGTGAAGTTTACCTGTGAATTCTTGATGTATTTGTCATTGAAAGTCCATCCTTGTTCTGATTGAAACTCCTATTAATAGATCAACTATCAGGGAAGTTATATTCTAAGAGGTATTTTCATAAGCCTCTTGAAGAACTTGAATAAAAGGAAGCTTTCAGTAGAATCCATGTTTGAAAAATCTTGACAGTACAGCTCCTTTTACTTCTTTTTTTGTTTCAATTTTTGATATGTGGTTTTTCTTTCTGAAGATTCCGTAAAATGAACAAACGTCTCGTTCCCAGAAGACCCCTTAGTGCCTCCCTGGGCCAGCTGAATGAGGTGGGCCTGCCTTCAGGAGCTATCCTCTCAGAGGAAGGGGGAGTGGACTTGCCCAATAGGAAAACTTCTGCTCTGCCAAATGGAATTGTGTCAACAGGCAGCACAGTGACACAACTGATTTCTCGAGGGACTGACTCCGGTTATGAAAGTGCCCTGAAGCCGGGGAAGATGGACCATCTGAGTAGCAGTGCCCCTGGATCCCCTCCTGACTTGTACGGGTCTTCCTACTTGTTGTGTGTGTAAACGTGGAGTAGAAACAAAGTAAACCAGTTCTTTAAAAAGAAACAGAACTGGGGTTGTGGTTGTTTTTGTGTTTGGTTGGGGGGTTTTTTAGTGATTATATAGTACAGTAGAAAGCTAAAGCTAAATCTCTAAACTGTGTTAATTCCCTGTTTGCTTATATTTTAATTAGAGATGATGATAGAAGCCTTCAGAAGGTGGAGTGTAGACAAATAACAGTGTGTAAGAGTACAGTGTGCTATACCAGGCCTTAATGAGCAGTGCCATCTTTCCACTTCTTTAGGCTGGAATCTGTTCCCAAGAGCTCTATTTCTGCCTTGCCAGTGAACCCTCATCCTGTGCCTGCTCGGGTGCCAGCAGATCTGCCCTCAGTGTCTGTCACCAAGCAGTTGCAGATGGTACCACGAGGGTCTCAGCTGTACAGTGCACAACAAGCAGATATGTTTTATCAAGACCCCAGAGGGGCTGCCCCATCGTTTGAGCCAGCGCCCTACCAACAAGGTAAGATTGACACCAAGCTCTCTCATCCTTGGGCTGATTTTAGTCTTTCTTCCCACTCTGGTTTTTAAGCCCTTTAATTAAAGTTTTCTTACAAATGACATGGATGAAAGACACTAATATGGTGATGTCATAATAAAATGGAAATTGGCGGGATTTTATGCCTTGACTGAAGACTTCAGTGCAAGTCAAAACAATACCTGTATCTGTCCAAGTGTTGCAAGTCCTTCTGTCTTCAGTTCTTCCTAACTGGGCTGGATGAGGGATCCAGTATGGTAAACCTGAATTTAGTTTGACTCAAGGAAAAATGAAATAAAGTGCATGTGATGACTAGAGATAAATTAAATTAGAGAAGGGTGTTCACAAAAAAAGAAAATGTCATAAAAAAGGAACTAAGAGGAAAAACAACTATGAAGAGAGCATATGGAGAAAGATAATGTTGATGAGGATTAAAAAGAGAAGATATGGCTATCTGTATGAAAACAGAGAATGATTCTTAGGCAATGTGAGGTCACAGAGAGAAATGAGATAAAGTGAAGTTAATGTGAAAGAAAAACAAGCAATGAAAGACCAAAGGAAGTTAAAACCAGAAAAAGCTCTAGAAAGGAAAAGTGAAATGGGGGAAGCCATTTCGGAGAAAGTTGCAGAGCATTTTGAAGAAAAACAAACTACTTACATTTGTTCATTATGTGCCAGTGAACATCTGAGTTGTTCACAAAATTTGATGTCATGCACATCACATAAGCATGTTCACACTTATTTGAAAATTATCCAGAGATCTCAGATAGAATAATAAAATCTTCAGGTAACCAGGCAATGTGATATTACAAGTCTTTTGTGATTTACAGTTCTGAAATGTCTTTCTCCTGTTCAAGCCATAGAACAAATCTCTAGATGACTTTAAATCCTAATAATCCGAATTCCTTTACCCAGACAGTGGCTCTGATATGTTGAGATAAATTGAATTTAGTTGCGTGGATGAAGATATACAGACCAATCTTCAGTTTACTTTTTAGGTCTTACCTAGCTGAAAGCATGTGTAGCAATCTGCAGAGACATTCTGGTGATTTATTTCTATTCGGTGTGCTGGCAGGGCACCTGTGGTGGGCTCAGTCTCACCAGCTCTTCATTAGCTACTGTAACATTGACGCTGTGCTGGTATCTTAGGTAATTACACTGTCACTTAAGCTTTGGATCAGCTTTTGCTTCTTCAGGGTTTTCTGCGATCAGTTTTTGTGGGCAGTTGTGGTAATCACTTTCTGTATCTTGTGTATTTCCCCCCTTGCCTCTCTTCAGGAGTGTACTATCCCACTCAGTCCATGTCTCGCTTTGTCCGACCTCCTCCATCAGCACCCGAGCCGGGTACGCCGTACCTGGAGCACTACGGGCCGTACCTGCCGGAGCGCGTGGTGAGCCCGCAGTACCCGCAGCCGCAGGGGTACCCGACCCTGGCACAGCCCATGTACCCTCCGCACTACGACGGCCGCCGCGTCTACCCCCCCGTGCAGCCCTACCAGCGGGAGGACGTGGTGCGGGGCAGCCCAGTGTCCATCGACATCCCACAGGCGGCTGTGCCCCTCTACGTACCCGAGTCCAGAGACAGATACCAGCAAACAGAGGCTTATTGCCCGGTGGCTCCACATCTTGGTCAGATCAGACCTTCGTGCCACAGGGTATGGATGCTACACTGTGTTTTTGTAGTTGTTCTGAGGGAGAAACTATAAACTGCTTGAGGCATGGAATGTTTTTGTACTATTGGGTGGCCTTTGCGAAAGTCTGAATTTTCGGAAGCGGATCAAAAACTGGAAGGTAGTTTAGTTACTGGTCAACTCTGCAGTTGAAATGATGTTAATATGTAAAAGTAGGCTACTTTAGTGCTCAAAGTAGAAAAGCGTTGTAATTCACTTGGGAAATCTCGTAAGTCTCTGACTTCTCCAGCAAAGATTAGGCTGGAGAGGGCTGCTCAAGTGCAGAGTAAATACCGTGTGCGTTCTTGTACTGCCCATCTGTGACTGACCAACTCTGTACCTCAATAGTAAACATTAAACAAACCTGCCTTGATAAGAGAATTAAAAATTTTGCTCTTCTGAATTTTTTCTAGTTAGATAATTAACTGCAGGGTCTTCCTGTTGTAAGTTTACAAATTTGTTTTCATAACTCACCAGCTGGAATTGAGTTCTGTAGAATAGTTGGACTTAGATAATTCAGATTAAAGACTCTGAATCCTATTGCTGAGTACAAGAAGTGTTTTTAACATAATTTACAGATTTATCAGTTTGAGTGTGCCAAGTTTAATTCTACTGCAAAGTGAATAATAAATGTGACTAGTGACCTGTAGAGTTCTATCAGTTTACCCTCCATGACTATAATGGGACCTTGCCATGCTGAACATGTGCCAGTGGGAACTTTGCCAAGTTGTAACACATTGCCTATTTGTGGGGTGTCTTGAACTAACACTGGCCAGTGTAGGAACATGTATGTCCTGTATGAAAGTTAACAGGTAGACTTTAACAAAGTGATCATTACTTGTTACTTAATGATTCTCTGTATCCTCTGTATTTCTGTCTCCTTGCACTATATAGCTGCCTTATCTTGTTCAGGTAAACACCTAGAAAATTATTCATTTTGTACTTCAATGCATTAGGAGCTCTGAAACATTTTCCTGTCTTCATTTCAGCCTCATGCCAGCCTGGATGAGCTCCACCGACGAAGGAAAGAGATCATGGCCCAGCTGGAAGAGAGGAAGGTGATTTCTCCACCTCCTTTTGCACCATCACCAACCTTGCCTCATCCTTTTCACTCAGAGGAGGTAAGCATATTTTGACGGAACATGAGATACTGACATATTTAGAAAATACTTGGGCCATTACATGCTGATAGGTGTAGACAACAAGAAAATCAGAACAATACAGCACTGGCAAGTGTTGGGGAAAGTAGATTTCGTGCCTAGCTGGGAAGCCCTTGTAGTACAGTCTCCAGTATTTCAGCTGGCTGTTGATCTACCATTGGTCCTAAGCTCTATGCTTTCAGTGCAGACAAGAAAATTAATGTAGAGTCATTACTAATTGAAGTAATCACTCTTTACAGTTACTAGACTTTACTGCCCGCATATTTAGAATGAAATAACAGCTTGATAGAGATTTATTTTTTTAACCAGTGTCAAAATATCACCTTGAAACTGGCCAAGTGAACAGTCAGCACTGGGAGCGTAGCCAGGGGCTCAGAATTTCACGCACCTCACGCGTTCTCTGGCCCAGTTCCAGAGGGTGATGTAGCTGATAAAAAATAATCCTGGTGATGTTTCTCAGGTTCACTACTGTTGAAGTGAACAGGGATGGCTGTGAAACTGCTTCTTCCCTTCACTTACAGAACCAGATTTTTGTTTTTGTACAGTACTTGGATGAAGACCTGAAGGTAGCTGGGAAATACAAAGGAAATGACTACAGCCAGTACTCTCCCTGGTCCTGTGACACCATCGGCTCCTACATTGGAACCAAAGATGCAAAACCCAAAGATGTTGTGGCAGCAAGGAGTGTGGAGATGGCGGTATGCAGGGATAAGGGGGAAACAGAAGAAGAGTGGATATTTCTGTGGGTTGGGAAGGACTTTCATTTGCTTTCCATGATGATCACAGTGCTTTTATTTAAGCTCAGAAGTGCATTGCAGTCACAGAAAGCATTTGCAGGTGTGTAAAGCACTTTGTTTTCAAAGTTATGAACAGTCCTACCCTTGTGTAGCTGGTACAAAATTCTACATATAGTTGCAGGATAACCGCTCTGCTCTGAAGCCATAGATAGCAAGAATATTGTGCAAGGATTATTCTTTGCAGTTACTTGAAATGCAAAAATTATTCTGTCCTGGCAGCTTGTTAATTAAGCATGTCCATCTGCTGCTGCCTGTACTGTCAGAGAAAGATGCTGTAACTTAACTTTAGGCAATTAATTCCTTTTAAGATGGCTGTTATTGCTGTTAAGGGTGTTAGTAGTTTTTACTTGAAGGACTGTGATTTTTGGCCAAAAGAGTACCCAAAACTTGCATGGAGTTTTTGAGAAAAGCACAGTCAAAACTTTGCACTAGGCTGTTCGTTCTTGAAAGCAGTTTCTAGCTCTATGCTGCACTGAGTCAGCCCTTCACTGAACTCTGGGAGGTGGGCTGTGATCTTATTTTGTGCTGCTTCATTTTTGCTAGGTCAGTGTTGCAAAATGAAGGGGCTACTTGAGTGTTATATTAGGAGTCATGAATGGAGAAGAAGATAAAGAGGAGGCCTACATACCACCACTACTAGTGTTAGTTTCTTCCTAACACTCAGGCATCACTCAACATGAGGAGTAGGCTGGTAGCCCATGCACTTAGCAAGTCATTCAGGCTCTTCAAGAGAAAAGACTGTTTAGCCTGAGGAACTATTTTACAGAGATTAATCTATTCTCCTTCACCCCCCCGCCCCCGCATCTGCAAAAGGATCTATTGACTTGTTTTTGTATTGTTGGAGTCATGCTGACCTTTCTTTGGCCAATAAGAGGTGGAGGGGAGCATTTCTAATCAGAATTCATTCTTCTGTGGACAGATGCTCACCTGTTGCAACCACTTAATTAAATCAGGATTTTTTTGGTTCAGCTTCTCAAAAAGGCTCCCCTTTCCTCCTCTGCCCCACTCGAATTAAATTTGTCTTTTTTCTGTCTGCTGAATTGCTTTCCTCTTAAAACCATGAAGCCACTGTTGGAAATGGACCCAAAAAGGAGGCTTTCTCCTGAAAAAAGCAGAGCAAAAAATTGCATTTCATCTGCAGCTTTGGCTTTTTTACCTGTCCTCTTGTTCTCAGTCCTCACAGTATGGTTGCCTGGAGTTATCACACTGCCACGTTTGACCTGGGGAAGTACTGAGATTACTTGGAATCAGCTTATTGCTGTCTAAGTGGCAGCATCTAGGAGTGATAAACAGCTCTTGGCTTTCATCCCCTGCTGCTAGAAAACTGTGTAAAAAACCTGCAGCTCAATTACAAGAAGTAATAAGGTTCTGGAGAAGTAACCTCCTTTTTCAAGGCTAAACAAAGTATTCTTGTTCCCCAGAGCTAATTTTCAGATAAGCAAAATGGGATCTCTGCTGCTTTTCAGTTTTTGTCTCCTCACAGGAAAAAATTATCAAGAGACCTTTACTGAATTAATTCTTCAGTGATTTTTTTTTTAATCGTTCATAAGAGATTCCTCTTTTGAAGGACAGGAGTGGTATCATCTGAGTGCATAATGCTGAATATTCTGCAGATGACATGCAGCTTTACTGAGTAAATAGAAGTATATTAAAATTGGTACTAGCATCCTATGGCCTTGAGATTAAAATGTTGGGGTTTTTTTCAGAATTCCAAAGTATGTTTTCCCTAATGTTTCAGTTTCCAAGTATTACTTTTCTTGAGTTTAGCTTCCAACTTAGTTGTTACTGCCATTTTCACTCCTTTATTCCTGCCTCAGATATGTTAACTGTTTTTAGCAATCCTTATCCCCACTGAAAGCTTGCAGAGTTTTATTTTATAATTGGACTGTACCAAAGGTTGTAGCCTTTAGACAATTTTCTTGGTGTAGTGGTCCCACTTACCTTGCTCTTTTTGTTCTACTGTGCACAGTCTTGCTTCTTTAGCAAAGTCTTAACTTGATTTTGGCAATCCTTACCATGTTACATTTTCTGGTAGTCAACAGATAGCTTTCCTATTTAACTCAGCTCTTGGAGGAGAGAGTGAACACTTTCTCTCTTCATATGCTGACCCATTAAGGTGTTTGAGTCTGAAACTCAGTTAGAAACCAGGATGTTCTAAACAGTACTGCTGCTTAATGAAAATGCCTGGAAAGATATACTAGACCTGTCCAAGTAAGTGTGGTACTGAAAAATTCCCATTCTGAGTCATTTGCAGGCTGTTAGGTTATACAATTCTTAGCACTGGGCTTCAGAGAAATTTCTTTTTGATTCTAGAAGGAATGTGTATTCCTCAGAGATGCCCACTGATCTCTTCTTTGAGTTTATATGAGGGAGAGGTTTTCTCCCCTTCTTTTCCCATTAGACTTTCTCTGTCTCAGTTGCATTTGCTGCTGCTCTCTTCTTCTGGATTTGATCACAATTAATTTTGCAGCTTTTTCACTGTGGTGTAGTAATGGTCATCTTAAGGTAGACCATTAAGGAGACATCTCCTCTGACAGTGGAGTTAGAAACTGGAAAGTAGGAGAGCTAGTTGAAAAGTGAAGGGAATAGAGAATACAAGAGAAACTAACTGCACTTACCAAATTGTTGTGAAAGGAATGTGATCCTGTTACTTTTGGAATGAGTTTTGGAGTGCCTTTTCCGTGTCTTGTCCAGAATGTGGATAGTAAAGCCATGCGTGAGCAGCGACTGGACATGCAGCGACGAGCGGCCGAGACGGGAGACGATGACCTCATTCCATTTGGAGACCGACCAACTGTGTCAAGATTTGGGGCCATCTCTCGTACTTCCAAAGCCATGTACCAGAACTCTGGGCCCATGCAGGCCATGGCGGTTCAGGGAGCTGCCCCCAAATCCATCATTTCCGGTATGATCTGTGCTCTTGGATTTTGCTGGCTGTTGCTATTTTCTTTACTGCTATAGTGTTGTACAGGTTGAAGACAAGCCCTGTAAACTTGTATCTTGTCTTAGAAATATGGTGTGTTAATGCCACTTAAAATAACTTCAGATAAGGTTATACTGAGAAGACTGAATTCAGAACAAGTTTGCCACAGCTTTCTGAGATCACTTGGTCTGGACAAGAGGAGACTGAGGGCAGACCCCATAGCAGTCTACAGCTTCTTCCTGAGGGGGTGCAGAAGGGCAGGCCCTGACTTCTCTCTAGTGACCAGTGATAGGGCTGGAGCTGTGTCAGGGGAGGGTTAGGTTAGATATCAGGAAAAGATTCTTCCCTCAGAGGGTGATGGGGCACTGAACAGGGAATGGTCACAGCCCCAGGACTGCCAGAGATCCAGAAGTGTTTAGGCAGTACTCTCAGGCACAGAGTGGGATTGTTGGGGTGTTTGTGGAGGGCCAGGAGTTGGACTCCACGGTCCTTACGTGTCCCTTCCAACTTGGGATGTTCAGTGATTCCATGACATGTTTGTGCATACATAGTGTATTTGTTAGTAATATGTTGTTGCTGTGTGAAAGAAGTTACTTTGTTCTGCCAGTCCCTCTGATATGAAGCTTATTTTAAATCTGTAGCCACAGAATCCATAAGCTTAGCACTTGCCCAAATACACAATGCAAAACTATCTTGATGAAGTATTGTACTGCTCCTCTCCTGCTTTATGGGTAGCTGCTGCTGCAAGCTTAATGCAGCCATTGTCTCATGCACTGTTAAGCAAAGTAAAAAAGTAGGAGTAGTTCATTTCCAACACATCTATTTTCTAATCACGTGTATAATATGGCCTTCTGTCTTACTCCAAAAGGTTGTCTCTTTCTTGAGGTGCACTGAATAACCTTAAGAAAATATTTAATTATTATATTCTCCCAAACTTGCTTCTAGCTTTTTCAGGCAGAAATTTTTTAGACTTTATTCCAGGTAGAACTCTGACTTCCCTGAAAACTTAATCTTTAAACTGTAGTTACCAAGGTGTGTCAGAATTATCAATGAACTCCTGAGTCTTTTAGGAACTTCAGTAGTAAAAATAACTGTAATCATCATGTCTGTAAGTTTTGTTCTGTGTTTGCTCATCTGCCTGAGTATCTGAAGTCCTTCACAATCTCAGACTCTGGAAGGCTGTCACAGCCTGTTAGACATACAGAAGAGTCATGTATTAGGCATGTGAGACCAGTCACAGAGAGTATTTCTGTGTTCATTTAATCAGGAGAAATGTTCAACTTCTCATAATTAGAGGGCTGGCCTTTCTTTTTCTCTGTCTAGTTCTGTGTTGGCTGAACGACTGAAAGGGTGATTTTGTAGTAATGCAATGTGGTTTTCTTCTCTTCCCTGGTAGACTATAGTCCTTACGAAACCCATGGTGGCTGGGGAGGCTCTCCATATTCTCCTCATCAAAATATACCTTCTCAGGGACGTTTCAATGACAGGTAGGATTGCTTTATTTTTTCTTTGCCTTTTTCTAATTTTTTTTAATCTATTTTTTCTGTGCCAGTTGAGTAAAGATTTTTTTTTTAAATCTCCTTATTTTCCAATCCTAAAGGGAGAGACTGTCCATGTCAGATGTGGCTGGTCATGGGAAGCAGTTGCCCTCAGCTGAACGAGAGCAGCAGCTGCGCATGGAACTGCAGCAAGTTGACCATCAGATCAGCCAGCAGACCCAAATGCGGGGACTGGAGGTTGGTACCAGCATTTGGAGCAGCACTGGGGGGTGGTATGGACAGAGATGACTCTGGTAAAGCTTTTCAAGGGCTGACCTTTGTAGTGATATTCAGTAACAATACTTAATCCTGTGATGCCAGGCATCAGGGCTGTGGTGCAAGTTCCAGCCTTTCTGCTTAGGAGCAGAAACTTCCCTGCACTCCACATGCACATCAACACTATATTTGAATCTGCAGTCTGTGCTCAGTCTTGTTTGCTGTCATTCTCTCTCACTTCCCCTCTGTTCAGCTCTACTCAGAGGCAAACTTGTGGTGTAGGAGCCTGTTCTTCTTGACTTTACTGCTGTTGGAAATGTCTGATTTTATG
This sequence comes from Ploceus nigricollis, assembly GCA_013399945.1. NCBI lineage: Eukaryota > Metazoa > Chordata > Aves > Passeriformes > Ploceidae > Ploceus > Ploceus nigricollis. The sequence goes on along the minus strand of VXBC01000601.1, from coordinate 719,139 downwards.
TACAGAAAGCCATGAGCTTCATCTGTTTCATGTTTGGCTTTGTGTTTGTACCTGTTTCATCCTAAATAGCACAAACCACAAGTGTCAAGAAAGTAAATATGTAATATATTTAGCTTGAAAAATTCAGGCTTAATATTTTATGGCTCCTCACTTAGAAGAAACGTAGTTGTAGCATAAGGAAAGATGAGCGTGTGTTTGTAAAAGAATTAATGAGCTGAAATCTTTTGATTTTGTGAGACAGGAGTAATATCAAGCCATAATGAGTGAATAGTTTTAGGAAGCCTTAGTTACTTTTTTTCTCTTAGGAAAAACCAGTAAATATCTACCAGAAAACTGTTCTAGGTACCTCAACAACTATTTGTGTTAACATTTTCCCAGAAGAAATTGCTGTAAGTAGTGGATAGCAGCTTCTGCTGAAGCTATCGTTAGTTAAGAACACATGTTACAGAGGGGGGTTATTGCAGATTAGTTTAAGAGTTCACAATTAAGTCACAGCAGTAGGTGCAGTAATATGCATTTGTTAGTTACTTGAAACATAGCTTGTGTTCTTGTGCTCTTGTTTGGGAATGAGAGGAGAATATGTTTTCAATCTTGCGTGTCTGCATTTGCCATAATACAAGAGTATTGGAAAGTTGCAAAACTTGTTAAGTGGCCTTCTCCTGCTCATCACTGTTGTGATTGTGTCAGTGTTAAATCCTACAGAGCTGAGTGTTGAGCCTTGATTTTGCCATAATATGAATTTTGTAGAATTAGTTATTTTGATTAAGAACAGCTTTCAGTTTATCTCTTATGTTTAAAGCTGCATGTAGATATTGGAAACTAAGGAGTCTTCATTGGTTTACCTATTACAAGGTTGCAGCACTCAATTCAGCCAGAGCATAAAGAACTAGATAATTTTGCTTTTGCATTGTCTGAGCATTTCTGCTTAAAGACCAGCCAAATGCTGGGTTGTGTGGAGTACAAGATGATCTATTTAAATGCAGAGCACACACTTGCAGAATTCACAAGTGTTAGCAGATTTTTAGAATGGCTGACATGGCTACTGCTTTTAGTAACTTGCAGCTTGTGAATGACCATAGTCACTTGCCCCTCTCTGTTCCTCTGTTTCCTAATGTGGGTCAGTAAAGACCTACATATTGACAACTACATCTCTCAAGATGATGTTAATAATATTTCTGGCTCTGCTGTAGAATTAGATAAATTCTACTGCTGTAAATAAAGCAGCAGACTTGCTTATCTGCAGTTCTCTTTTGTTTAACATGGAGCTCAGAAGAGAATAATGTTTTTGTTCATGGGCTTAGTCTTAGTTTTGAGAAGGGAGTGACACATGAAGAAAACACATGCAAATTTATGACAGCAAGAGGTGTTTAACACTGCTTGTTTAAAAATTAAAATACTTGTCGGTGTCTACAGAAACATGTTGAAACTTGCATTGGAAGTGATTTCAATTGGGACATTGTGAAGTGTGGCCTTGGTTTTGTAAATGAGCAATACTCTGGAATTATGGCCTTAGAGCTTTCTGTGCTTGGTGTGTTGTGTGCTCAGTTGTGTATGTGCTTGGCTTTATGCATTTAGGCTGTTAGTAACAGGCTGCTGTTGCAGAGAGAGGCGACTACCCTGGCAGGCCAACCACAGCCCCCACCCCCACCTCCCAAGTGGCCTGGGATGATCTCAAGTGAACAGCTGAGCTTGGAGCTACACCAGGTGGAAAGGGAAATTGGGAAGAGAACCCGTGAGCTGAGCATGGTGAGTGCTGGGGGATGGGAGGCAGAGAGATGCAGTGGAGAGCCATGTACCTGGCTGCAGCCCTTTCACCCTGGCAGAAAGGCTCCCTACTGGATGCTCACAGCTGGAGTCATCCATCTTCCTCTTTACCTCTATTCTTCAAAACTTCCTGAGGAGTTTCTTGAGTCTTCTTCATGAAGAAGTTTAATGTAGCCTCTTTAAATGTTGTTAATTTGTCACCATTTGAAACAAGCATGGTGTTGACTTTGATGGAAACCAAATTGTCTCCAAGGTCACTGTGCCATGAGCTCTATAAACTGCTTTAACGTAGGAAACATTGTCTGCAGGTACAGGCTAGTGTTCAGAAGTCCATGTGCTGTTACAGTCTGTGGCCTTTGCTTGTTGCTACAAGGATCATCCCTTCCTTTTGGGAAATACTGTGTCCTGAGAGGATGAGCATATCTAAGTCTGTTTTTGTCTCATGGCTTTTGCGGGTTAAACTGTGTGACTGCAATTTACAGGCCTTCTTCATTGTCCCTAAGGAATGAAATCTCCAATTCTTTCAACACACTCTTAAAGAATTTTCATCTGTTCTTTCTTTAAAGGAGAGCCAGTCTTCACTGGATATGAAAAACAAGCTGGGCACCACTAAACAGACAGAAAATGGACAATTAGAACCACAAAACAAGGTTCCAGCTGAGGACCTTACACTGACATTCAGGTAACATGGGCTGTTAACAACCTGTCTTTGTGTAGCAGGAGACTGACTTCTTCAGGGCCACTCTCCTGTTGAATAAATACCCTTGCCTCACATCAGCTATGATGAGGAAGCACCTACTAAGCAAAGAGAATACAAATCAAGTTTTTATAGTGCAGGTGTGAATTAAGGACCTCTCTAGCTGTGGAGTAGGTGAGTGGAATAAGACTATATAAATTAATGCAGCAGAAGACTTGCAGAGAGGAATCCATCTGGTCAGTGTTGCATGATTAGTAGGGAGAAGCAGCCACCACAAAATAAATCCTTGTCTGCTATTTTGGTTTCAAATGAAAGAAATCTCCCAAATGTGAAAGGTATTCCATCCTGCTAAGGTTTCTGTGGATGTTGTCTAGGAAGGCACACACTTTGAAACTAAGTTCACTTTCAGTTGTCAGTAGTGGACTTTTATCTGTGTAGATGCTGGGATTGATTTCAGTTCACATTTAATAGACAGCTGGAATAAGATGTTGGCTGGGAATGCTGGAAGTCTCTACAGCAAGTATTTTCAAACGGCCACAAGCATCTATGTGTATTCAGGCCAGCACTGAACAGAGAAGCTTGGACGCTTACATAACTTCATGTAAGCAGTTTGGAATATTAATATTTATTCAGAATGAGCATTTTCTGAATAAATACACTATTGCTGATGAAGTCTGTGCCTTCTTTTTATAACCACTTCTGGAGTTTTGTGCTGCACCATCAGATTGACACCTCCAGAGCCGGAACTAATTTTTCCATATGGTGCTGTGAACGTAATGAAATCAAAACAACTGTTTATATTTTTAAAATTAGGGGGAAAAAAAGACAAATTATTATTAGGTAAGTTAAATATTCTAGAATGGGTACACTGAAGTTCTCTTACTTAAAAATAAAGGAAAAAATCTCAGTAATTTCTTCTTTTCACCCACTTCCCCTTTCTCCTCCACTTCCCTTTAGCAGTGATGTTCCGAATGGATCAGCTTTGACCCAAGAGAACATTGGCCTCCTGTCAAACAATATGGCATCTCTCAGCCTGTCAGAGGACCCCGAGGGAGGAGGAGATGGCCATGACTCCCAGCGAGCGGGAGTGACACCCACATCTGCTCCATGAAGCGAGGCCAGCACACCCTGGAGATCCTTCTGCTGGGGTGTCGGCAGCTTCCATCTTGTGTTTTTTTCCAGGGATGATTGGATAAACCCAGGAGCAGCAGTAGTAGCAGAGCAGCAGGTCCAGAGGCAATGTGCACAAACACAACTACTAGAAACAAATCCTGCACATAGTTCACATTAACGCATTTTTTAATTAAAAAAATGAAAATTAGCAGTATCTGCAAGCAATTCAAATTAAATTTGTTTTTGTTCTGTGAATGAACTTTATTTTAATAACTTTGGACGCCTTGAATCCCAGGGCTTAAAAAAAAAAGATATTATATATATATACTCTGTTTGATTAATTGTATGATCTTAATGAAGTAGGTTTTCTTTTATTTTGGTATTATTACATACCCAGTGCATAATTCCTTATTACCTTACTAAAACAATTTGGCCACTTCCTTGTATGGTTTAAGGGTAAACAAGGAATGAGGGTTGGAGAGTAGCTGTGAATTGCAGTGTCAAAAGATGTGCAGCAAACCTCATGCTTAACACTGGTCCTCCCGTTGTGGCCAGGAACTTAACCTGAGCTTCTTCTTAAATTGCTGAATTTAAACTACAAATGACAGAGTCTTTGCAAAGGTGTGGTCCTTTTTAAAGGCTGGCATTATTTAAGGTCTGTGTATGTTAGAATCTGACACCTGAGTATCAACCTGCAGTTTGTCAGGGCTGCAGTGAATCCACCCTGGATTCCTGTTTCATGGGGGAAGAATTGCCCCAAAGTAACCACTGAAGATGCAGCACAGATCTTGCTGGAAGTATGGAGAAGCACATTTTGCCTGGTAGATCTAATACTTCTCCAAACAGATGCTTTGTGGACATAAGCCAGAGAAGCCAAAAGTGTCTTTTGATTATTTTTTTTAGAGTCAAGATTTTGTTCTTGCTGCACATTTTACTTTTTGGCATATGCTGAGGTAAGATCCTGGATATGAAGACCTCTTGAGAATGATTTTTCAAGTGCTGCTCCCTCTCTACCTTCTTGGCCTGTCCTCATTTTTTCTTTCTGGGTTAGACTACTAAGTGGGAAAGCACTGGTTATGTAATAAATTACTGCATTGCTTTGGTTGGGTAAAGCAAGAGTTAATAAATTTTCTTGGGTTTTAGTTTTTTTTCCTTAACCTTAACTCCTGCTGAGGTTATAGCAACCTTGGGCTAAGCTTTGCATTCATCATACTGTTAAATAAAACAACAGGGGGGTGGGAGGGGATACAGTCTCACTATTGCCTACCAGTAGGAGAGTCCAAACAGAAGACTCTTTTGAGTAGCAATTATTTAATTTGCCCAGTCAAGGCACCGCGTTTATATACTATTTCACATTGAATTTGATTATGCCCTACAGACCTGGCTGGTCAAGGATTTGATACACNTTGGGTATGTTTTAAGAATTTTTTCGCATGAGCGCAGCTGTTGTGATCAAATGTCTGGGAGGTAGAAGCACTGAATGAAAATAAAAGCATTTTCAGGACACCCCCCCCACACTTTCCATGTGTCTTAACACGGGTTTATTTCACTCTTAGTTGAACTTTGGCCTCTTGATTGCCTAGAGTAGTTTGAAGCTTGCTTTTTTCTAATGCCTCTTTTAACTTTTGGCAAAGAATCAACTTTGCACTGAAACAGCTTCATCTCCCCTTGCCCCTATCCATCTTTATCTCCTACTTGAAGCCAAGCATTCCAGCCACACCCCTTGGAGCTGAGCAGAACTGGGGTGATGCAGTTGGGAACCCGTCAGGTCTGTTCCTCCCTTCTCAGCTCTGGGCATGAGGAGGATGAAGGTCTTTTCCTGGCTGCCTGCTTCTAAGTCACCTGACACAGGCCCTGGGCCCTCTCATCCTTCAGTGCAGAGCACCACCCTCAGGTCAGCCTTCTCCTTAATTTTAATTAGTTTGCTCCTTCCTGCTGTGTCTTTATTAACACAGGGAGCTCATCTTAGTCAAGATAATTAGTGCAATATTCTAATCTAGGAGGACAAGCCCAGAATGTGCCTTTTTTGACTGTAGTAATTGTGGATGTAAAATTAATTTTCAGAGATGGTTATGATAGGTTGGACACTACAGATTCATTTGTAATACTAGGAAGGAAATATAGAGAGGCAAAAACCTCTTTACCTTTTATTTCCTAGTTCCCTCACCAGGTTAGGGATTATTCTTTTCTCCACATTTTCTCCTGGAATTCTTCAGTAAGCACTATTTAGATTGCTGGTCTACATATGATGAATGCTTCCAAAATCTGTGTATTAGAAGGGAGACCGTACTGGGTTTTTTTTCTCCTTCATCCAGCTCTCTGTACTTTGTGCATAATGTCCTTGTTGTGATCAATGTGTCCAGGTGAATGCCCTGTTTGCCCAAAATTATAGTTTGGCTTGTTAAATAGTTTGTTTAGTATCTACTAACAGTATTGATTTTCAACTTTGTTTCATCCCCTCTTCCTCTTACCCTTTTTCTGCTTTTTTTGCAGAAGTTTAGTTGATTAAGCAAATAAAACAGCAAAATGCAGTGCACGCTCTTAAGTTTTTTCTGGAAACTGCACCTAAAATGTTCTGGTTTTGTGGAAGAACTGGGAGACCCTGGGGGACAGATAGCTCTGTATGTAGTGGCAGCATTGATGTTTACAGCTAACAAGTGTGAAAATGTCTGGAGTGACTCTGTGTCTTGCTACACTCACTCCTGTAGCCCATCATTGTCCCAGTTGTACAGGAATTCTGGCCACCTCAGTGAAATTTGTCTTAGCTACCAAGTGGTTTAGTTTCTTCTATTGGGCAAGAAGAAGCTGTATTACCATGGTGTCAGGGCACTGCTGCATCCTTTGGTAGGTAGGTTAAATTTTCTGCTGCACCAGACAACTCTTGATATCTGGCTTCAGCCAGATGGACAGCATGGACAAACCTTCAGAATAGGAAGCTTCAAGTGGTAGGATAAGCTTCAGTGTGTCAGTGATTCAGTCAGTATATAGCTGATGTCTGTTTATTCTGTGGTGTTATTTCCCTCCTTCTGTCAACATCTCATCTGTCTGTCCTGTGACCTAGTTATTTTTTCTTAATAGGAGAAGTTTAAACTTTTTCTTCTGCCCTTCTTGCATGCTGTCCTATTTCAGAGTAGGACTTTTTTTCTGTAGATCAGAGCACCTTTCAAGCTAGCAGCACTTTTATCCCTGTTCTTCTCAAGTTCTTCTCTGTGTAGTCTTTTCTGAGCCGTCTCTCCCCTTTCTGTGTCTTTTTCTCCTGTGGCTTGCCCATCCACCCTCCCTGATTGTGTAACAGTGACAGCTTGCTGCCTCAAAACAGAGCATTCAAATGAATTCGCTTAGCCAATAACTTCTGTGAAGTTGCCTTTTCTAATGGTGTTATTACTCAGTGATGCACAAATGTGATATTGCCCCTACTGGTAGGCAAACAGGGGATCTGTATAAACATGGTAAACTGCTGTTTTTCTTTAAAGGAGAGCCAAAGACTTGTGCTTTACACTTCTTTTTCCCCTGGTGTAGCCATTTTGATTGTCAGACATTTGTGTAGGGTATTGTGAGTTGACTGTATTATCCTAATAACAATTTCCAGAAGTTAATGATTGTCAAGCCTTGCCCATGCATTGAATTGTGGAAAATCATTCCATTTAGTCATACAATTTGCAATGTACTGAGATGTATCTGAGGTGTTGTGATGTGTTTTCAGTCTCTCATGCACTCTCTCAGCTGACTGAATGGCTCGTTATTTCAGAGTAGGACAAAATAGAAATGTCATAATCCAAGAAGCCTTGTTTTTAAGTGTTTCTAAATTGAATACTGATTGAAAATTTCTTCAGTTACAGTAAAAGATAAATCTGTGTTACAAATGTGACTGACTTTTAAGTCGACTCAGACCGAAAAGATTTGTGAAACACTAGCATTGCATTAAATTAGATGTGGAAGAACCAAACTTGTGATGATATTGTCTCTTGACAGCATGGACTGAGTAAGGTGGGGCAAATTTTGTACTAGAAAGGGCCAGGAGTGAGGCTTTTATTGATAATACAAGAAAGCTGCTGGCATTTCCCTTCCTTGAGCTCCTCAAACTCTCACAGTTTTTAAGTTCAAAGAGAAATCTCTTCAAGTCTGAGTAGCATAAACCCTCATTTCCACTGCCATTTATAATTTTGGATTATAACAAAGCAGACTTACAGGATAGTTATCTGAAAGACCCCCAGTATAAAGTTTCTTTCCTGGACTGGCTCTTTCAGACCTGCTTTTATGGTCCAAGAAATGCCATGCCAGTGTTCAGGAGGCTCAACAGTGGGGAGTGCCAGCCACCTTCTCTGCTCAAAAATGGGAGAAGAGACCCAAACATACACAGTGTGAAAGTTTTTGTGCTTGTCTGTGTGTGTATGGAGAAGTGGTTTTGGTCCTAGGACAGATAGAAGGAACACAGAGCAATGCTGCTGGGGCATTATGTTACCTTCATATTCAAATTTTGTCATCATTCACTTCCCAAAACACAGCCTTCCATTCCTGCCTCCTGATGTTGCTGATTTAAAAACAACCCAAAAAAAGTTAGCGTGTCAGCAACTTAATTTCTTGTATCACAATAAATCAATTCCCCTGGGGGGAAATAAGAGAGCAAGAGTTTTTGAATTGCCTACGTGGTAATGGAGTTATGAACTGGAAAAACATCCACCTTGCTTGAGTAAGTGTAAACTGAATTTCTGAGTAAAATGAAGCAGCTCTTCTAAGCCACCTTCTGTGTACAGCTATGGTGCCAAGAGATGGGTGGTTGTTATACAGATTATTATGTAGCACGAATTGATTTGCTCTCAATTCAAACAGACTCTTAAAATGTCAAAAACTTCATTGGGAATTTTCATTTCCACAGTGAACTGTTCCCAACTGCATTATTTTCTGTTGGAATGTCAGGGGATGACAGAGACTAAAGTTAATTCTAGTTATACAACATAAGAAAGGGACTTGGGGAAATGTTATCCCAGCAGTGTCCTTCTACAGTTAACATGTGGCCTTTATTCTTCTGTAGGAAGAAGAATGTAACTGCTTAGTGTTGTCACAGTCTTCAGAGCACTTCTTGTGATGCAGGTAGAGCCTTGGTTAGCAGAGAAAGAAGAACAAACTTAACATTTCGTTTCTTTATAATTTTATTTCCTATTGGCAAGTGTAATATTGTTCCATGGGAAGTGTGGCAAGCAAAGAGGCTGCAGCTTTTTCTGAAATTTCCCAATATAAAGAGTGCATGGCAATGTGGACTTGTCTGCATCAGGAACATCACAGTCGTTTGATGCTTAAAATATGTGGCCATAATAATCAAAATTGGATTCCTGTAGCTTAGTAATGTGAGTAATTAACTGATCTTTCCCAGGCAATCTTTGCAATTCCAGGGAGTTTGTGTATGATTTTTAGTGCTAATTGCAAGGTGTTTAGCAGTTGGGAGGGTTTAGGTGCCTAACTTCATCCAGCAAGGCAGCTTTCCTTGGATATACTGGTTGGATGTTTTCATATGCCAGGAAACTACTGTTTTGAAGATCTGCAAGTTTTAGGAAAACACAATTGTCCAATTTGAAAAATACAGTAAGTATTGGGAGAGACAGAAGTAACAGGTAGTGCAGTCTCTGGAAATAAAAAGCATTAGACATGATGGAAATACATGTGAAATGTATATATGGAGTAAATGTATCTGTAAGAGGAAAAAAAATATTGTGGAGTATTTGATGCTCAAGAAATTGCTTCTTCATAATGTTAAAAAGATTTCATTAATGGTTCTGTGGCAGACAGTACTCACAAGTCTTTGGCATCCAAACCAGATTGTATATCAGATGGATCCCACAACTGGATGTGTGCACTGACCTCTTTATTTGTAGCTTTTTAAAAAGAAATTTGGCAGCAGCCTTTAATAAATGCATGAAGCAACATGAGAGGAAGAAGCAATCCCGTACACATCACAGCTGCTGCACAGCTCACAATTGGTACCGTTCATCTGCAGCCTCTCGTAAGTGAAGCTGATCAACATGGGCAAAACTAATCACTTTTAGAGTTTCCCCTAATTTTAAGGAGTTCCCATTCCCCCTTTAGCCTCTGCTTGCTGTGTAAGCAGCTTCCATGCTAAAAGGATCTTTCCATCAACTCAGCTTAGCAGCTGTTCTGTAGCTTGGCTATTTTTCCCTATTTTCTCTAACTGATAGCGTCATGTTAAACTCTTCCCCTCCTTGTATTTGTTGCTATGGGGAGGAAGAGGTGAAGCAAGACATGTGTGAGAGGAGGGAGGAAGAATTGTGGGATCTGTATGACAGCTCCCACTTCTTTGAAATCATCTTCTTCCAGTTGTGGGATTTCTCGATATATGATTTTTTTTGTGGTTTTTGTAAGTCTAATTTTCTTTGATCTTGTTAGTTCCTTACAAGTCTCCCCGAGACATTCTGCAGTCATTATCACCTTTTTGGGTGGAGTTTATTTTATTTTTTTGGGTTGTTTGTTTTGTTTGGTTTTTTAAATAACTTTTTAACATTGGTGCATATATGCTTGGGATAGAGCTCATGTAATTATCCAATCGTATTGATTGTATGTGATTGTGCCCTGCAGAGGTATATTTAACAAAAAATAAAATAAAGGATAGTCTAGGTAATAAAGGAGACCATGAAATTTGTTGAGTCAGGTTATGAACTATTTCTTAAATTTATTTAGGATCCTAGGTAAGTGAAATTGTATCTGCTGTTCTCATAATTCAATGCTAAACAAAATATCATTCATTCTCTCCTTGTGTTTTTCCTTGCTTTTCTTCTCCTTCTGCTGTTTTCTTCCTTTCCTGTTTCTCTTTCCCATAAACAAAAATTCTCAATCCTTCATAGGAGTGGCTGCCTCTGGGTTGATGATGTGGATATTTATTGTTTGTAACTATCAAAACATTCACAATAGGAGTAGAGATGAAGTAGAATGTATGAGAAGAATTCCATAAATTGAATTCTTTGCAAGTTCAGAGGAATTATGAAGTTTTGTACATACAGGCCTGATCATGGAGGAGATGTTCAGAGGTACATGGGGAATTGCTGTCTTTTCCAGGAAAGGTTAGATGCTTTGCTACCTCTTGGGAAAACTGAGATAACAAAAGGAGTAGAAGAAAGTTCTCTATATCCAACTCCCTGTGTCTTTACTCCTACAATATACTTTTTAGACTTGAAAGAAAAACCTCCTAGGTACTCTGCTGAAGTGGGACAGAATGCATTGAAGGAGGCAAAAGGCAAGAGGATCCAGAAATTTGAAAATCAGTATTAGTCTTTATTTAATTCTCAGACCTGTAGAGCCAACAGTGTCACTTTTGTGTGAAAGAACAAGGGAGTGGAGACCTACTGTACGTGCATGGCAGTTACATAGAAAAAAACATATGTTGAAATGCTATTTCTTCTTCCCTCTTTATCTTGCTTTTCTCCCTCTTTCTCCCTGACTCCACCTTGCTCTCACAGAATGTCTGAGGGTCCTTTGCGTTGCAGATTGAACAAAAAAAAAACGTGAAAAAGTGATTCACTATTTGGTTTGTAAATAGATGGAAGTGTCTACAAGGTCTTACCTGCTTTTCTGTCAGCATTTATATTAAGTGATAAATTAATGAAGAACACTTTGAAGTATCTCTTGTTTTCTGTCTGGGATGAATGTACATTCTTCTAAATTTTGTGTGAGGTGTAAGACTGTTGGACCATGTGAGTAAGATTTTCACCAGCTCAAGGTGTGTGTTCTCTGCTGGGCTGGAGCATAAGAGATGCCAAATAGCAGAGAAACCACATGTCTCCTGGGTTTAGTCTGCTCTCTTCTGACTTCACCTGTAAACAAAGTGGGTCCTTCACCTGTTCACCAGAGGTGAACAAGAAAAGATACTCAAAATAATCAGGTTTTTTTAATTGCTCAGAGTGTACACATTTTAAAAGCAAACCAGACCCTTCAGAGCAAAGAGTGAGCAGCATTTGTCTAACGCTGAGCCTGGTTTGGAACTTGCCTTAATGTGAAAGTAAGTTTTGCTCCACAGTCTGCTTTGTGGTTTTTAGTCTTCTCCTTTCACATGTTTTTGTGGTCTTTAACAAGTCATTGTCCATACATCTGAAACTGGATGAAGCTGCTGCTTCACTGAAAAACTGTTCCTTCTACTCCAGGGCAAGCACAGCCTTCTGCCCCTCGAGTTTGTGCATAATGTTCATTACTATTGTCTTTATTATTCTTGAGCCTGGGCACCATGGATCAAGGTAAGGTGTGTTTTGCTGGGCTGAAGCCCATCACTGCTCATTATTAGGCCCCCTCACACTTCCACACTTACTTGCTGGATGAGTCAAAGCATTCAGTTCCTATAAAGGAATTGTATTTAGTGGGAAATCCAGCAGAAAACTGAATTTCAGTTGGTGATGGATTCCTTGCCCTTTCTCCCATTAGTGTGAGGATTCAGAATTCTGTAGTGACTCACTTCAGAAGGAAAAAGAAGAGAGCTGAATTCCAGCAGTGGCTGGCTTTTAAAAGGAAGACCTGGAGCACTGGAAAGTCAGATCCCTCTGGAAGGAAGTCGTGGGTGCTCCGCATCAAGAGAGATTGGGGGAAACTTGCTGAGTTTCTTCGTGTGGAAAAGAGGAGAGACCAGGCTCAAGTGGATGGTACCTGCTGGAATTTTTTTGCCCTTTGGATATGGATAGCAGGATAGAATCTTGAAAAGGCTAGCTCATGGGATTCCTTGATCCCATCTTGCTCTGTGAGTGCAAGAGTCATTTTCCCTGTGCGTAGCCATGAAACTCAACAGTGAACACCCAAAGCACAAAACAAAATTAAGGCAATTTATGTTCCTCCTCACCCATCAGGTATGTTTAAGAACTGTTTCTTTCCAGCTAGGATGTGCTCGGTTGTTTCTGTAACCTCCTTCTTCCTAACTGTGAACTCCAACTCCCTGAGGACTAAAAATGTGGGAGAGACTAAAACCAAAGCGTTATGCTTCATCTGTCTTGCCACAGGCTGCCAGGCTTTGGTGCTTGATAGTTTTGAGCAACTTGGGTCTGGGAGCAGCAGCTTTGGGAGAAAAACAACCCCTATATTAGAGCAAGCAAGGCATCTAACAGTTTGGATTAAGACACTGGCCATCTTGGGTGCTTCCTGGATAGCTCTGCTCAGATGCGAGTGCTGGGTTGTTGCTTGGAGCTAAACCAGCCATAAATTACCATTTACATGATGCATTCAAAAGATAGATTTACTCAGCTACCCTAGAATAAATGCCTTGGGAGCTCTGTGGGATGTGCATAGTTGTTTGCTCTTGGTTTTACTGCTTTAAACTACCTCTGAGCACTGGGTAAATGGAAACCTGTGCTTGGATGTCTGCCTCGGTGTGGAGCATCCCTAATCATCTGAAAGCTCTGGGGTCTGTGAGCATGTCAGTTAGCTCAAAAAATTAAACCTGAAGTAACAAGGTACAGTATGTGAGTCCTTCCTTTCTCATAGAGGACATTTTTTACATTACCCTTCAATTTGCCTTCACAATCTCTGTCCCATTTAACTATGTCCCATACTGATACAGTAAAGTCTTTTACTTAACCCAAACCAGTTTGCAATTGCATTTTCCACTAAGGGAAAATGTTCCTCTCACTGGAGGCTCAGCACCTGCTGAAGCCAGTCTGCTCCTGGGATTTGCAATTCAGAGAGCAATGCTGCAGAATTTCTAGAGCAGCTGCATCCTGGAGCAGAAATGGTGTTCAGTCCTGCTCACTACTCTGCCTTTGAATCTGAACAGGAGTTGGGGGAGCTGCTGTTAATCCTCAGTTTTCCAGCTGTGCAAGTGAAAGGTCACAGAATCACAGAATATCCTGGACTGGAAGGGATCATAGAGTCCAACTCCTGGCCCTGCACAGACACTCCAACAATCCCACCCTGTGCCTGAAAATGTTGTCCCAACACTCCTGGAGCTCTGGCAGCCTTGGGGCTGTGACCATTCCCTGGGGAGCCTGTTCCAGGTGAGTGTGTTTAAGATGGGATGTATTTGAAACTGCAGAATGTGAACTGGGGTAATTTCTCCCAACTTGTGTGTTCAGGAAATGGGGAACAGGTGACAGGGCTTGGGACAGATGGGGAAACATTTTGCTTAGCTACAAGATCCCAAAAATAGATCTACAAATAGCTTTATATAATTTTTTATTCAAACTCTTGAAGAGTTTGAGGTTTTTCTCGTGGGATAAGCAGCTGGCAAAAACTGAGGGCATGTGGCACTCGTATGGGGTAGGTGGTCAAACTCTCCCTTGTCAGATTGAACTTTAAAACCTCTTTCAAACTAAACATTGCCTCTTTTTTCCCTACTCTTTGCTTAACCTTCAGCAGCTGGTCATCAGCCTTTGGCCTTAGCATCCTACTCCCCTCCCACCATCCCCTGCTGCTGTCTCAGCTCTGTTTGAGCACAGAAATCCAGTGGGGAAACTGCTTTGGGCTCAAGCAAAACTGTTCTCTCAAAAATTTGCATTTACCTCCTAAAAGCAGAAGGCTGGAGGTACAGGGGCAGGTAAGAGAAACAGATTCCACACATCTTTCATTGTTAATTAATTCCTTAAACAGCTTCTTTTCCCTTAGTAGGAGCCTATGCATTTTAGCTGCTGCCAGGGTGGCTTTTTGCTCTATTAGAGAGAGTCCTCCCACTCCTAGGTGTCATGAAGGCTGGTGTTCTAACTCGTTAGGCTTGACTTATCCCCAGCCTGCAGCAATCGTGGTGTGGAGGGCAGTTAATGAAGTCAGGAAGCCCTGAGTAATTGCTGGCTGCAAAAGAACACTGCTGGTTTGCTTTGGACTCTGGTTTTGGGTGTGAGGCAGTGGGGAAGGTTTCTCAAGAGCCTAAATTAATCTCAAAATGGTTTGAGCTATTTTAGATTAGCTGGGCTGTGTAGCACAGTGCTTGGGTGCTCTGGGACGTTCCCACCACTACCAGCAGCCCTAGTAGGTTCAGTAGGGTGAGTGCTGGGGGTCTGTAAGCCCAGTTAATCTTCCTGTCCTGCAGCCATGGAAGAGTGGGATGGAAATGGTGTGTGCTGGTGAGAGCCCAACCATGTTGCACAGCAGCCAAGGGATCGGGAAGTTTCTCGATGCTTCCCCAGAGCCTTCTGATTTTGAGCTGAATCAGCAACTTGTTTCTTGGCTTTCTGCACTTTTTGTTGCTTCACCCTTGTAAGAACCTTTTCTAATTTCTATGTTCCCCCTTGCCAGTAATCCTTTTCAGGCAGTGCTGTTGTGGGAATACTTTTGGCGTCCTTCCAGGTTGACACATGGAGTGCATGTCGGTGCTGCAGAGGAAAAGGGAGCATTGAAGAGCTGTGGGAGGAGGAGGAGTGGATTTTGGCCAAATGCTATGACAAAGAGCTGGTCTAAGAAACAGCAGGGGCTCTTGCCTATAAGAGACAAGATTGGATGTGTCAGAGGCCAGGTCAACCTTAATGGATGGTAAAGTAGATTTGAGGCATTAGCATAAAGTCCTGTATCTTCCCTGAATTGATGGAGTCTTGGCTTTACTGCAGATAAAAACAGGGAGTCTTTCTCATTTAATGAGGACAGGGTGAGGATGGAGGTGCCCTCCCCACTCTTGTGCTTTGGCCTTTAAATATGAGATTAGATCAGCAGCACTTTGTGTGATGGCAAACACCACGAGCTGCTTCTGGCTTGACAGAAGCAGGTGTTTGTCCTTGTACAGACAGGATCAGGACATGGCTTTCCCTGGAGGTGAGTGGAGTGACAGGGCAGGGACCATGGTGAGGTTGCCCTTTCCATGGTGGGACTGGCCACAGGTGCGTCAGTGCTGCTGGAGCTGCAGGACCAAGTGTGGGTGAGGGAGGGCTGCTGCAGGCAGTGAAGGGCTCTGCTCCTGGCCCAGGATTGCAGAACTCTGGAGTGTGTCTGGCTTGTTGCTGGCTGACTTTTCCTGTGGGATTGAAAGGTTCGGAAGAACAGCACTTCCTGGAGTATTTTCAATTGTCTTAATACTTTTCCTTTCTCTTGGCCTGGGTGTTGTTTTTTGTTTTTGCATTGGTTAACTTCCCTCCCTTGTTAGATTTTTTTTACCCTTTGTGGTGTTGCATCTGTCCTAAACCTTTCGCAAGATGATCTATGTGTCATGACCAGCGAGAGCTGTGGCCATGGCCTGAGTGAGTCCCTCTTGTTTTGCTGTGCTGTCACACAGCCTTGGGCTCCAGGCAGTCTTGGTGCCAGATGAGGTAGTTTCTGCTTTTGCAGAGGAACTGGAACACAGATGAAGTCGTTGGCCAAGAGCTCAGGGAGGGGGTTGTGGAAGAGCTCAGAGGTCTCCTTCATCCCAGATCAGCCTTTGAGCTGCTCCCATTTTCCTCCAGCAGGTGCTGGCCCACCAGCACTGGAAGATCACAGACATGGAGGTCACCAGTGCTAAATGCAGGTGACTTTTAATCTAGTTTCTCAGAGGGCAATGCTTGGTTGCCATGGCAGTGAGTATGTGGAGGCAGGCAGAGACTTAGCTAATTTAGACACATGTTTGAAAAAGTGCTCTGTAGCAGGCAAGACCTGGGCAGGCTGCCAGACCCTCCCAATAGTTGTTTCCCAAACTGTTGTAGCTGTGGTGCTTGAGCTTCCTCCCATGGGGAACATAAACAAAGCAGTCATGCAAAGGGCATCTTAGAACCACAGCATGCAGGCCCTAGGATGGCTCATGAGGCCTTGCTGCCAGAGCTGGTGGGTGATGGGATTTAGGAGGAAATTGTTCCCTGTGAGGGTGGGGAGGCCCTGGCACAGAGTGCCTGAGAAGCTGTGACTGCCCCATCCCTGGAAGTGTCTAAGGCCAGGTCAGACAGGGCTTGGAGCAACCTGGGATAGTGAAGGTGTCCCTTCCTATGGCAAGGGGTGCAACCAGATGATATTTAAGGTTCCTTTTAACTGAAACCATTCTGAGGTTCAGTGTGCTTTAGCAAAGGGGAATATATAAATTATCTCTCTCTTGCTGGAAGATTTTCAGAGACCTGCTTTTGCTGGAACACAGTAATTACCATTAGCCTGCACTCTTTAGGTACCAAGGACAACCAGTTTGCATTGAGGTGGTATGAACTTCGGACAGGAATTGGTGTGATGTACCAGCTGCACCATACATGCTCATAAAGTACTTTTTTTGGGGATTAGATGTAGATGCTCAGTCCACGGAGGGACCAAATTCCTTGGAGACCTTTTCCTTGTCACCTTTCTTCTCTGCCATAGTATCTCCTACATCAGTAACTGAAAAGTACTGTAAAGCTGAGGTGAACCTGGCAGGGTCCTTACACTGTAGCCACCTCACTGGCCAATGGGGAGGACTCAAAAGTTCAAATCATCCATTTTGGTGCAAACTTGTCAGGGCTGAGCCTACTGCTTAAAAAAGAGGGGACCCAGGTCCCTGGGAAAACGCTGGTTCCAGTGTATTGCTTCTAAAAGCATTGTGTGCTCACAGGCAAACTTGTCCTCCTGCTGTCTGTCTGTCCTCGTTTGTCCTGCAGGTCCAGGGCAGGAGGATGATTGGAGGGGACTGTGGGGCTGCTGTCGCTGTGGTGCTGGCTGGAAGGGGCCCGTGGCAGCAGCACAGGTTTCACAGACAGGCCGTGTGTCTAAGCTCTCTCTCTGGTTCCAGGACAATGCATCTCTTTGTGCTGTGTGTGCTCGGTGTCTGGGGGCTGGCTGCCCCTGAGCACTACGCTGTGGAAGACATCTGCACCGCAAAGCCCCGCGACATCCCAGTGAACCCCATCTGCATCTATCGCAACCCTGAAAGGAAGCCCCAGGAGGGTGAGGGCCAGGAGCCAGCAAAGGACAAGCTCCCGGAGTCCACCAACCCCCGGGTCTGGGAGCTGTCAAAAGCCAACTCTCGGTTTGCTGTCATCTTCTACAAGTACCTGGCTGACTCCAAGGACAATGGGGAAAACATCTTCATGTCACCCCTCAGCATTTCCACAGCCTTCGCCATGACCAAGCTCGGAGCCTGTGGCAGCACCCTCCAGCAGCTCATGGAGGTTGGTGGAGATTCCTCAGCCTTTTCCTGTAGCAGGTCTGAAAGACAGGAAAGGTGATCATGGCTAATGGCTGCTCTCAGGGTCTCAGGATTTGCCTTGGGGAGGAAATCCCAAGTTGGAAGGACCTTAAAACTTATCTTGTTCCACCCTCTGCCATCGGCAGGGACGCCTTCCACTACACCAGGCTGCTCCAAGCCCTTCTTTCTGGATTTGTTTAGATCCCAGCTCTTTCCCCTTCCTCCCTATCTAGATCCAGCATTCCTGGGTTTGAGAGGTTAGTTTTTATCTGGAGGAAAGGAAGCCCATTTGGAAGGTGAGGGAAGGGAATGGCAACAGTTCGCTTCTTGCAGATTGAGCTAAGATTTTCCTTATGAAAAAAGCAGGAAAAGCCATGATATCAAGTCCCACTGGCAGAGGGACTTTTTCACATTCCTTCTCTCTTCCTTGGGACAAAAATCAGACACATGGGAGACCTTGCAGTCCACCTGACTTCCAGGGCAGGGGAGCCTGTACAAGGGAAGCCTCTCCCTCTACCTGTTGGCCCTATAGTCAGGGGATAGTTCTGATCCCAGACTAAGAGGTAATTCTGAGTTCTGGCTCTTCCATGTGGCTAATGTAACTCCCTGCCTGTCCTAGCACCCTTCTCAATGTCAAACCAACTCACCTGCTATGTGGGGTTTGATGCTGCCCATACATTTTTCTCCAGTGGGAGACCTCAGCCCAGAGGAGCCTTTCTCCCTGCGATGGGGAGGTGTGAATCAAACCCTTCTGTTGCTGTCCTTACAAATCCTGCCTCTGGAACAAATAATGTTGGTGGTCTCCTGTCATTATCCACACAGCCTGAGTGGAGCAGCTATAACCACATCTCCAAAATCTTCACTTGTGCGTTCCCCTCTGGGCAGCCCTTCCCACTGGAAGGGGAACCTTCTCCACTGAGTCACCCACACCTGCAGTCCTAACCCCCCTTTTCCCTATGAAGTGGCTGGGAACACCAGGAATGCCTTAGAGGAAACAGTGCCAAAGGAGGTTCATAAAGAGCAATGTGCTGTGGGATTTGCTGTGCCTTAAAGCCCTGAGGTTGGATAGCAGTAGACAAATCATAATCGTCCTTCCAGCTGGTAGCTGGGAACAGATAAAAAAATTCCCTGTGCTGCAAAAATCTACCCTCAAAATGATTGCTACATATTCCCATTCCCTGTAAAAATAGATAAGATGTACCAGAAGTACTCAACAGACCATGGGAATTCCTCCTGGGAAAGAGGAGCCTTTAGCATTTTCACAGGAGGGTTTAGCACATGTGAGCCCTCCCATGACCTGACATGACCCAAGAGCTGCTTCTAGGCCCTGTGGGTGCAATGCTCATCTCTGGGGTGTGGTAAGGGGTTATGAACACCATGTTAATTTTAACAGCACTTAAAGGTCTTGGGCTGCTGATGCGTTGATATTCCATAGATTTGGGTTCCCACACATGGAGGGTGAAGCTCTGAGGGCCTACAGATTTGTTGCTGTTGAGGCAAAGGCTGCACCACCATTTCCTGTGGGGCCCAGGAGCACAAGAGCCTCCTCATGGATTCCTTGTTGCTGTTTGGCTTGTCCAGGTCTTTCGATTTGACACCATTTCGGAGAAGACATCAGATCAGATCCATTTCTTCTTTGCCAAGCTGAACTGCCGCCTTTACAAGAAAGCAAACAAATCCTCAGAGCTGGTGTCAGCCAACCGTCTCTTCGGGGAGAAATCTTTGGTCTTTAATGAGACTTACCAGAACATCAGTGAAATCGTTTACGGAGCGAAACTCTGGCCCTTGAACTTCAAAGTGAGTTTGACCCACTCAAGATTTTGCTTTTTTTGTTTGGTTCCACCCCCCACCCCCAGTCCATCCCTGTCTTTTGCCCAGAAGAAGTGCTCTGCTCTGGGTGTGTGGGACACGAGTGAAAGCAACAGGGAATCTGGGGCGCAGCTCCTCTCGCTTCAGCTCACCTTAACCACAGCCACATCCCCACTCATCATACCTAAGCTTATTGTCCTCCCCCAGCATATACCCTTGTGAACCTGTCTCCTGCAGAAGGGGTACAAAGAGGGGTTTAAAACCCTTGGCTTAACCTTTTTTTGGTCTCTTCCTTTAGGAGAAGCCAGAACTTTCCAGGCAGATCATTAATGAGTGGGTGGCTAATAAGACAGAGAAGCGCATTACAGAAGTGATCCCAGAAAGTGGTATTGATGATCTCACTGTCTTGGTCCTGGTCAACACTATTTATTTTAAGGTAACAAAAGCTAACAGAACTGGGGAGCAGCACACTTCCTTGGAGGAGATATGGTGTGTATGTTTGTTTTCCCCCTCTCCTTTTTAGGGGCACTGGAAATCGCAGTTCCCAGCTCCAAACACAAAACTGGATATATTTCATAAAGCCAATGGTGAGACCTGCCAAGTCCCAACTATGTACCAGGAGTCCAAATTCCACTATGCAGTCATCCCCCAGGACAAAGTCCAGGTGCTGGAGCTGCCTTACAAAGGGGACGATATCACGATGCTGCTGGTCCTGCCCAGTGCTGGGACACCGCTGGAGGAGGTGGAGCGAGACCTGACATTGGAGAAGCTGCAGGGCTGGATAGATTCCATGAAGGAGGTGTCTCTCTTCGTCTACCTCCCTCGCTTCCGCGTCGAGGACAGCTTCAGTGTCAAGGAAAAGCTGAGGAAAATGGGGCTGGAAGATCTCTTCAGTCCAGAAAACGCCAGACTCCCAGGTGAGATGTGGAGATAGGGCAGTGCAGGGCAGAGGTGAGGGGCAGCCATTCCTCCCTAGGCAGGGCAGGAGGTGCAGCAGCACACGAGGAACGAGCACATGAAAGCATTTATATGTTGCTGCAGTCAGTGATGGACTCTCTGGTGAAGTCCCACCATGGACACTCAGCCCTGCTCTGCACTGAAGACATGGCAGTTTAGCAGTCAGTTGCACATGGAGGAGGATGTTTTTGTTTTAGGGCAGCCATGCCTTCTGCATGATCCCAGGCCATGAAGGATGGGAATGTGTTCTTTCTTGAGCTGTCTCTAAACTCACAGTTTTACCTTTGTATATTTTTGTACTTCAGGTATCATTGCAGAGGGCCGCACAGACCTGTACGTGTCTGAGGCTTTCCACAAAGCCTTCCTTGAGGTGAGCCTTGTTGTATGCCAGCATGTCTTCCTCTTGCCTTTTAAAAACAAATATTAAAGGAAAAAAAATAGCTCTGAACCTACGGTGTTCACTTCTCAGCAGTCTGGGGCTTTGGAGGGAAGCTGGCCTGTGTTCTGTGGAGGAGGAGAAGGGTGAGCCCTCTCCATGCTGCATAATGCCTGTATTTTAATCCCATCTTTTCTCTTGGCTGGCAGGTGAATGAAGAAGGCAGCGAGGCCTCAGCTGCTACAGCTGTCACCATCTCTGGCCGTTCCTTCCCTATGAACAGAAAAATCTTCAATGCCAACAGGCCCTTCCTGCTTTTCATCCGGGAAGCTGCTCTCAATACCATCATCTTCATGGGCAGGATAGCTGATCCTTGCTCCTAAAGGGGCTGCTAGGGCCTCACTTCTCCCTCCTCTGCCTCGGGAAGAGGGGAGGTGGGGTATTGTCACAAAGTATGGGCTGCTCCTGGGGTGGTTGGTCTTGCTGTTTGGTCCCAGCTGCAGGGAGGAACTGCATCCAGCTGGGCTGCCCCTGCTCCTCCCTGCCATGTCGGGTGAGGGGGCTCATAGGTCACCTCACCTGTCCTGTCCTTTGTGACAAGGAGAGCTGAATTTCATCTGGCACCCAGATTTTTGTGGCACCCAAGTCCAGCATTGCTGTCCTTCCTGTGCCCAACCCTCTGTAACTCTGATCACTTGGTTCATTAAAACCTATAGATCTGTATCTAACAGACTGCTCTCTGAATGCACAGTTTACACTGAGCCACTTCCTAGACTTATTTAAATTCTTCTTTTCCAACAAATGGGGCTCTACACCAGAAAGGTGAGTGGAACAGCAGCAGCCATAAGGCTTGTGCTGGCTGGGCTAGGAACACCCTTCTGCAGCTCCATGTGGGTGGAAGAGCTGCCAAACAGCTGTGTCCTGCTTGCCAGCAGCTCTGGTGTGTCCTGTGTGCCCAAGTGCTGGGAACCACTAGTGACAGTCTTGCATAGCCAAGGCTTTGAAACTCTTTTTTAATGCTAAGATTTCATCTAACAGTTACTGTAGCAGCAGTGCCCATGAACCACGACAGTGCCTAGGTAAGGTAACCAGTACCTGTAGCTTAAATAATAAAAAGATAAAAAGAAATTATTTCACCTGCAAGTTTACTCCAGGAGCTGAGGTATCCTGGCCTGCTGCCAGGCCACACATGATCAGACCTCTTGTCTTCTCAGGGTGGCTGTATTGGTGTAGGACCTTTGGCAGAGCTGTCCTGAAGATGCAGAAGATTTCTCCATTTCAGGCAGATGTTTCAAACCAAACAGACAGTGAAAGGCCAGTCCCTGTCCTCAGGAGGTGATGGAAGTGGTGTGTGCAGACAGTGGGGTGCACTCCCCAGTGGGCCACTTAGTCTGGATTCTGTAGGACCAGCGAAATATCCACCTTTGTAAAGGCATCTCTTGGCAGGAAATGCTGGAGCAGCCAAGCAGTGAGGGAGTTAACTTGGATAGAGCTGGTATGTCAGATCTTTGGTCACTGGCTCTCTAGTTTTGGAAGCTACCAGGGGTTTGACTCTTTCCTGTTCCTAGTAGGATTGTCTGAGCATGTGTGCAAGCAGTGTGTGACTGGGACATGGAGAGCCACTTCCTCCATTGTCCCATGGGCCATGGCAAACCGTACACATCTGAGAGGTGTCCTTCAGGGGCTCCTTTAGGTACATGCTCCCCTGGAGCAGTACCTTGGAAAGAAGCTGTGACAGGCTGGGATGCTGGGAGAAAAGGGGAAGCATTTTGAAAATAACAAAGAGTTCAGAAAGCAGCTCTTCCTTTCCCTCTTCCTGCCTCCTCTGGCAGTTACCACTGTGGCTTTTCTTGCTGGATCCCATCGTCTGCCTGTGAACGTCACTGAGAGACACACAACCTCCTGTCATTGCTGCCATTTTCAGCTGTGCTCCAGGCTGTGGAGGTGGACACTGGTGAAAGAGGAGGGCTGAGGCAGTGCCTGGGCCTCCCTAGCATGGCACTGAACCAAAATGCTTCCCCTGCCATAGGAGGCTGGGAAAACATCCAAAGCTTGGCCTGCAGCAAGAGCACAGGGCTTGTTCCTCCTGGGAAGACTGAAAAGGGCTGAGCCTGCTGAAGAGGTGAGACAAAACAGCTAAAAAGGACAGAAGCCATCTGAGTTGCCAGGAACAGCAGCCTGGCACTGTGCAACCTCTCTCAATCTGCTCAGCTTAGGAGAGTGTGGAGCTGCCCACAGCCAAGACCAGGCAGAAAATCCACGCTGGGTAAGGACCAGTCAGCTATAAGACACAGACAAGGATCTGAGTATTAAACCATTTAATTCTCAAACCACTCACATGCATAATGTTCTTTTACACAGTGTTAAAAGAAAGAAGAAAATGCATTTTTTTTAATACAAACAGAATTTCAAGTATACATTTATAGAATTTTCCAAGATTCTTACCCAAGTTGCTAAGTTCTCATTCACATTGTTCTTAAAGCTGTCCAACGAGAGCACTTTTTGCTAAACTGCTTTCAATGCAATTGTACAGTCCCCTCTACCTTGGTTTTATTTCCCCCTTTCCCAACTCTGGTTTTCCTGCCACCCCTGCCCTTCCCCCTCCAGCAGTGCTGGCTGTCCCTGGACACAATGGCCACGGAGCTTCTGTTTGACAGTGCCTGCTGGAAGAGGAAAAGAGAAGCAGTCATGGAGGGCCAGTTTGGAAATAGCTTGGAAAATCACTGAAGAACAGTCTGATACCCACAAGTTACAGCAGGCTTACTCTTCAGCCTACTCCAGACTAGTCTGAACACTGACTTTTTTTTCTTGAAATAAGGACTGCAACCAAAAATAAAATAAAATAATAATAAAAAAAGAATAATTAGTACAGCAGGAAATTTCTTAACTGTGAAAGTAAGTTTTGAGTGTTAGGACGCCTGTCCTAAAAAGGTTTGATTTATAGGTCACTAGTTGAAGGTGACAACACAATTTCTATTACAAATGGTTACTCTGCAAACCAGCTCAGAGCAGAATCAATGTGGGACACACAAACTTGGATTAAAAAAGAAAAAAAAAACCAAACAGAACTGACGAGGGCTCCATATTCATGTTATGGAAAAAGCCCACAACCCCAGTAACAGCTTTCTCCTGGCTTTGCTGTTCAGCTCAGCTCAGNCTGGGGAGGTAAAAGGCGTTGGGGGAGAAAAGGGTTTTCTTTTTTATTTTTTTTTTTTTTTTTTTTTTTAAGAGGAACCTATTTAAAGTGCTGTTCTAGTTTGGAAAGGGACTGTTTAGAAAAAAAATGGCACCTTTTCACATGAGAGATTTGCTCTCTGTATGTGTGTATATATATATAAATTTGCAGAGTTAGATCTGCTCACTAATGAACAACATATAAAAGTGTTTGTATTTTATCTTATTGCTTTTTTTTTTTTTAAATGCTGCCTGCTGCCTTGGAGGCAGGAGGGAGATGGATTCTCCTTTACCTTCCCTACTGTTAACTGATTTCCCAGTGCAGGAATGTGGTCTCACAGCTCTGGCCCAGGGGACAGTTCNCTGTCCCTGGACACAATGGCCACGGAGCTTCTGTTTGACAGTGCCTGCTGGAAGAGGAAAAGAGAAGCAGTCATGGAGGGCCAGTTTGGAAATAGCTTGGAAAATCACTGAAGAACAGTCTGATACCCACAAGTTACAGCAGGCTTACTCTTCAGCCTACTCCAGACTAGTCTGAACACTGACTTTTTTTTCTTGAAATAAGGACTGCAACCAAAAATAAAATAAAATAATAATAAAAAAAGAATAATTAGTACAGCAGGAAATTTCTTAACTGTGAAAGTAAGTTTTGAGTGTTAGGACGCCTGTCCTAAAAAGGTTTGATTTATAGGTCACTAGTTGAAGGTGACAACACAATTTCTATTACAAATGGTTACTCTGCAAACCAGCTCAGAGCAGAATCAATGTGGGACACACAAACTTGGATTAAAAAAGAAAAAAAAAACCAAACAGAACTGACGAGGGCTCCATATTCATGTTATGGAAAAAGCCCACAACCCCAGTAACAGCTTTCTCCTGGCTTTGCTGTTCAGCTCAGCTCAGCCCTGGGCTGCCAGCTGGGCTGTAACTGGGTGCAACTTCTGACCTGTTAAAAAACGGGGTTTAAATCTTCTTGACAGGCAAGGGTGGGTTTCTCTTGAAAGATTCCAAAGTCTCCTAACAGCCACCAGCCCCATCAATGCCTGGGCACGGCGGGGCTGCTCCGGGCAGCGCGGGGGCCGTGTCGGCCCGAGGGGCTGCTGGAGGTAGAGCTGCCATGGCCAAGGGTGTGGCAGCATTGCTCCCCCCGAGCTGTGGCTGCCCAGGAGCTGCCTGCCCGTACAGCTGTGTCCCCAGCCAGCACAGCTGTACTCCTCTGACGAGTTAAAGTGCATTGCGGCAGAAAA
>VXBC01000601.1:674505-693947 GCA_013399945.1 Ploceus nigricollis | reverse complement strand
TTTTTTTTTTTTTTTTTTTAAGAGGAACCTATTTAAAGTGCTGTTCTAGTTTGGAAAGGGACTGTTTAGAAAAAAAATGGCACCTTTTCACATGAGAGATTTGCTCTCTGTATGTGTGTATATATATATAAATTTGCAGAGTTAGATCTGCTCACTAATGAACAACATATAAAAGTGTTTGTATTTTATCTTATTGCTTTTTTTTTTTTTAAATGCTGCCTGCTGCCTTGGAGGCAGGAGGGAGATGGATTCTCCTTTACCTTCCCTACTGTTAACTGATTTCCCAGTGCAGGAATGTGGTCTCACAGCTCTGGCCCAGGGGACAGTTCACTGTCATGCAGCACACGGGAGGTGACAAAGTCCCCCTGAACTGTCACAGCCCCACGGCCAACCCGCAAAGGGTCACAGCAAGGAACTGGAGGCCAAGAAGGACTGTGGACCCCAAGGGACTCCCATTGCTCCTTCCAGATGCCATTTTCATTAGAGTCACTTTACAAAGCAGACTTGCATTTCTGAAACATAGAGGTAAGGAAAACAAATCTCTTTAAAGTGAAAGCTTTGCTGCTAGAGTGTGTAGTGTGGTAACCTCAGCACTCCAAGAGAGAGAGGTAGTTACTGTCCTGTGAATACACTGCTGCTTAATGCGACTCCATTTTTGGAGTGATTGCTCAAAAGAAAAAAACAAAAAGAAAAAAAAAAAAGAGGAAAAAATTCCTGTGCTCTTTATTAAGTTATCCCAGTTAAATCTTTCTGGTGAAGATATACTTGACTATTTCCTCTAAGAGGCTTTTGTATTTTAGAAATTGATTGTCAGTTAAGTTTGTTACAAGATGAAATTCGATTAGCAAATTGCTATACAAAGCCACTTCCCTTGTTAACTCTTAAAATTCTCTCTCCCACTACTCAACTATCCATGCCCTGTTTGGGGGTCACATCCTGTCTGCTCCTGCAGTAGGACAGCATTTCCTGCTCTGAGCAGTTTTAATGGAAAAAACCAAAGTTTTAAAAAGAGCTACAGATATCATATTCACAGTGTTGTGCAGGAAAGGTGGGGTGAGACCAGGGAAATGAGGAGCGCTCTGGGGACAATGGGGACACAGCTCATGGGAGCTTCGGCTAGTGTTCAACACACTAGAGGCTTGGGAAAACTGCATTCATTCCCTTCCCTTTTCAGACTAAAGCAGTGCTTTGAATACCTTGCTTCCATTTCCACGAATTACCATCTGATCCAGTCTTCTCATCCTTTGCTAATTCTCCCTGCAAGTGCGGGGCACGAGGTGAGGAATATGTTACTGCAAGAACACAGAGGTGCATGTTATTCTCCTCCTCATTCAGCCTCTAAAAGACCTTTTTCAGAAAAGTCTGTTTTGCCACCCAGGATTGCTCTTGTCGTAAATGTCAGCCATGTTACCCACCAGCACAAAAGAACCATGCCTTATTTCAACACCACCACTCCTCTCTCCCTTCCCAATATTCCTAACTGGCACTTGCCCCATGACAACACAGCCTGGAAGCTGTCTGGTGTCAGCTTTCTGCCCAGACCTGTGCCTTAGGGGAGCCCAAGGAATTAGTCTTAAGCAAAGGGTATGACTAAATTCTATTCTCAATCCTACCTGGGGTGCTTCCCCCAACAGCACAACCCTGGCTCAGGAAATCTTCTAACACATCAGAAAAGTGCCTGCATGCCACCTACACCCTCCTTCCCTGCATCTCTGGTGGAGATCCAGGCTGCCCTGTAAACAGCCCCTGCAAGCAAACATTGACTGAAAGAACGCCCTGGGGCTGGGGACAGCCACAGTGGGGCTGGGGCTTCATGCCCCTTCCCAAAATCCAATCTGTCAGCCTGAGAATTGCACTGTCCACTTCTTGTTAGTGTCTGCCACCAGCACTGCCACCCTTGTCCCACTGGCCTCTTGCAGGCAAGAGCTGTGTTCAGTTACCAATGCACAGGCAAGGAAGGATTCAAGAAAAGCTTCACAGTAATTCAGAGAGTTTCTCTAGACATGTAAACTCTCACAAAACACTCTTGGAGGCACAAACCCCCGTATCAAACCAATGTCCAAGACATGTAAATGAGAGCCAGGGAAACCTCAAGAAACAGCTTTTAAAACTTGACCAAATGGGGAACCAATTAATTGGCATCATCAAGTTAAAATTTGTTTCTCTCAGACTAGTTTTGTGAGTCCTCCCCCTGCCCCAGACTCAGTAATTTCTACTGGAATTCTAGCAGAGGACATCCCTGCCCATGGCAGGGGGGTTGGAATAAGATGAGCTTTAAGGTCTCTTCCAACCCAAACCATTCTGTGATTTGAGTAACTAAACTGTATTTTTTCTTTTTATACTGCCACTTTCTCTGTTTTTTGTCCAGCAGTAAATTAATCAATCCAACTTCATTTTTCATTTCTCATTAGTTTCACAGTTCATAGCCAATGATATTGGGTCTGACTGCAAAGATAATGGGAAGGTTTAAATAAATAAGCCTCACTGCAGTATAAAAATAATGCAGCCATTTCAACATAGATCTGAGGGGAAGGGTGTTAGGTACATTATCAAAAACTAAGCTGAAAGTCTGCAAAAAAATTAATGCACTGATTTTTTTAAGTACTGCCTTAGGTAACTGCAGTAAAATAATAAATCAGAATATGTCAGATTAAACAAGGAACTTACACAGCAGTATTTAAAAATACCTGAACATGTTTCAAAAGCTTAACTGATATAAACTAAGAAGGCCAGTAAAGCTGCCAATTTTACATGATAAAACCAAAAAAAAAAAGTAATGAAAATACAGCTTGGTGCAGTCTAATGGAAACAGGAACTTGGAGGCTGCACTCTCCCATGATGGAGATTTCCCAGCCTCTCTGACAACCTGATCCAATGCTGTTTGACTGTACTCATGGTGAGATAATGTCTTATCATACCTAACCTGATTTTCCCTTGTATAAACTGCTGCCTACTGCTCCTCCTTCCACTGTGTGCCTCCAGGAAGGGTCTGGCTCCATCTTCTCTGCACCCTCCCCTGAGCTGTGGAGTTTAAATTGGAAAAATTATATAGGTAAAGGAGAAAACACTGAAACAAAAACAAACTTCAGTCTTCAACACTTGCTAGAAAACTCAGAAAATGGCACTTTGAAGTCTAGTACTGCCCTTTCCACCCTTTACTTCCCACCCTTCAGTTCCTTCCAATGGCGTTTTTGAAATGCTCACAGCAAATCTTGCCCCCACAGGGGACTTGACCCCCTTTCCTTCTTTACTAGTCACAGCTCCAGCAAGGAAAACCCTGGTGCTGCTCAGCTGTCATGTGCCAGGATAGGCATCTTTGGACACCTGTCTCGCAAGGCAGCAGCATTTCCTGCACGCTCCTGCCCCCGTGCAGGTTCTACACCCAGCATTTCCCTGCCCACAGCATCCATGGCATGCCAGGTACAGGCACTACCTCTTCCCAGTGATGCTTTGTTGCTGTTCCACCTTTCTACCCATTCCCCTGTGAAGTTCCAGTGCCCCCAGCACCAGCCAGGGCTGAAAACAGATAAGCTCTCTCCTTATTTCAGCTGTCTTCCTCCTCCCTAGAGGAAGCAGAGCCGCTGCCAAGCCTGTGGGACATGTTAGAGGTGAATTTGTTCTTAGCACTTGCTAATTCCTTGGAAAGGTAATTACTCCCTGGCACAGAAAAACCAGCAAGATCTTATCTTTGAACCCATTATTTCTTCCCATTGGTGACAGCAGAACACGTGCCTTCACAGAAGTTATTAACAAACCCCCAACCACTTCTAGACACCACTAAATAGCAATGGCTCATTTCCTAAAACTTTAAATTAGACACTAAATACATCAGTGGCTGGTTTTGTGGCTTCCTCCCCAGCTCCTGGCTGTGCCACATCACAGTCTGATTTTCTGTTTTCTCTCCTTTTATTTCTAGCTTTGCCAGAACGTCCTTGTTTTACAACAAAACTGTTAAGGACCATGAAGAACACCTTCAGAAGGCCCTACCATCCAACTTTACTCAGCAAGTTTCAAATCCTTTCAAGGCTGCAACTCCCCAGCAGCACGAGTTCTTAAGTCTTATCCTGACCATGTTTTTGTCACCAAAGGCCTTTCAGAATTCCCACCTAAAAAAGGTTCCTCCTATTTCTGAGAGACATCATTTCACAAGCTGTAATACTTTGGTTTACAACTAGATTAAAATATAAATTAAATAAGAATAACGCTAAATGAGTTTATATTGAAACACATTATATTTGTTTCTATATATGTATATACAGGTATGTGTGTGTGCACTCCCTAATGACAGCTAGAGGAAGTAAAAGTCATTCTCCAAAAGCTTCTACTCTTCCAACTAGCATGATCAACTTATCCATTGCAACAATTCCCTGTGCATAAAAGCTAATGAAGCACTGGAAGGTGGTGCTGGTGACCAGCTGGATCACACAGACATTCAGGAACAGAAAGACAATAAATTATAAGAAGCAGTAGTAACTTGTTCACAGTTGGGATGAGGATAATGTTATGGGAAACCTGAATTGTCTACAGTTCCAGGAATAAAAAGCCAAAGCTCACTGAAAGTTACAGATATATTGCAGTCAATCCTAAAAGCAAAGATCAGATCTGACACAAAGAAATGGCAGAAACCATGTGGAATTTCTCCCAGCAGCCTAAACTCTTGTACCATCAGATTCAGCAGAAAGCTTTCCAATACCTCCATCAAAACCAGAATTCATCCCGGGGATGCTCTGATCACTGCCTCCATCTCAGCAATGGACATTTTCCCAAGTAGGAAGATTCCTTGAAACCAACTCAATCCTACATCCAAAAGAAAATGCTCCTAGTCCTTTCTTGATTCCATCAGCCCAAACATCACAGTCTCTCCTAATTCCCAGCCTCTGTGTTTTTCTGTTTGCCAAGCCAAAGCTTTTCAGCAGATGGAAATATTTTAGAGATGGGAGGACTCTTCAGATAATTTTATAACCCACTTGAGTGGGTTTCAGGTTGGGAATAACCTACATTTCTAGTAAGACTAACTGCAGCAAAACTTTGGTCTGCTGCATTTTACTGGTTATAAAACAAAACAAACCAAAAAATCCACAGCAAGTCTACTCCAAATCTACTCTATTCCAAAATGTTCTGGTAGACTTTAGTTTCAAGAAGTAGTCAGTATTTGCATAGTTCTAACTTCTATTTGGTTACAAATATATATATATTTATACACATATACATACACAGGTACATATGTATTTTATTTTAAAATATCATTTGAATGACAGTGATTAAAATAAGGATTCTGAGCTCCTCTTTAGGCCCTTTAACTGCAGATATCAAAACTCTGTGCATGGCTCTCACCTTGTGACAGGAGCAATGCTCACCAC
Source organism: Ploceus nigricollis (assembly GCA_013399945.1). Lineage (NCBI taxonomy): Eukaryota > Metazoa > Chordata > Aves > Passeriformes > Ploceidae > Ploceus > Ploceus nigricollis. Next base: position 688,587 of record VXBC01000601.1, on the reverse strand, counting down.
AATTATTTTGCTATGGCAGTGGATCCCAGGCTTTCCAACTGCAGTCCTGGCCACAGGCTGAGCTCCCAGGGAAAACTCAGAGCCCAGACGCTGGCAAAAAGTCTCCTTGAATTATAGCTTCTTGGCTTACAGAATAGTATGGGTTGGAAGGGACCTTTAGAGGTCATCTAGTCCAGCTGTCCTGCCATGAGCAGGGACTTTTCCCATCTCCAAAATATTTCCAGCAGAGCCTCAACAGCATTTGATGTCACTAATCTGCAGAAACATTTGGATGCTGATATGGCTAAATTGGCAGGCATGTTATGGATCAAAGAAGAGAGTTTGGTAAAGTTTAAATAATTTTAAGTGCTGTTTTTTGTTGGTTTTCAAGATGCATGATCCCATCTACCTCCCAGGCCACCTTCCGCCCAAATCTGTTTAATCAGCTGCACCTTTGCAGCTGTCTTCCTATTTATATGTTGGATTCTGCAGGAGAGATGAAGTCAGCAGCAAATAAAAGCTACAACTCTGCTCTTGCAAAGGCCTTGTTAGGGCTGAATCACCCAAAAGTGGCAAGGACTTTACTCCCAAACCAGACTGCTTGGAATCACTTCCCGAAATGGGCATCTCACAGTTAAGTGACGCTCCTATTGCAGAGGTGTGGGATGGAAACGCAGCCATGGAGCTGTCACAAAATGAGAGCAGGACAAGCAGGGAGAGCTGTCCTGTCCATGTATTTCAACCTTGAGCTCACAGAGGGCTGAAATCCTGGCTCTGTGCCCTGTGTGCTGAGCCAGCCCCACGATGCTTTTCAGCTTGTTCCCAGTGCTATTCCAGCTCTGTGTAGCTGTCAGATGGGAACGGGGTCAGTCGCTGCTGACCTCTCTGGGTTTAAAACAGCAGCAGAGACACAACATGCTTTCTGTTCTTCCCAGCACCCAAACTAAAGTTAAATCATACAGGTCACAGCTTGAGAATACTGTAGAGAAGATGTAGGAAAGTCCAAGGACTGATGGTGGATAATGCTGAGAGGACAAGGAGGGACTGCCCATTTGCACTACCTGCTCTGGCTCTCACCGAGCTATCCCTGCATCTTACTAAGTTAGCTCTAAGCATGTCCTCAGCCTCCTGCAACAAATTCACATTCCACAAAGCCTCTCATTCATCCCTCTCTAGCTGCTGGAAATACAAAGCACAATTTGTTCTCACATCCTCTCATTGCATTTTGGCCTTCTCTTTTTCCCAGCTTCACATCAGTCATCCTCCTGAGACGAAGAGGTTTAGTTTTTCTCCAAAGCAGCAACACAGTATTAACACGATTCTTGCTATTTTCACAGCTATTCACAGGTAACCTGGCAGCAGCAGGGAACAGCCACGGCAACCATCATGTCACTTGGCTGACACTTGGCACCAGGGCTTGCTGCAGGCTTAAGGAGATAACACAACTCTTCACATTTGGGAGGTGAGCTCTTTGACAGCAAAGAATTAAGAAATATGTCCACCTCCAAGAAAGCAAACTGTAAAACCAGAGTGTGTTCTCCCTGTTGCCTGAGGCAAGAAAACAAATGGGTTAGTAAGCCCTAACTCTAAAGCAGACAAAAATGTTACGTACAGAGGTATTAAAACACGAGAGTTCTCTTCACATCCTCCTTAAATCACAGTTGAAATCACAGTTTTGGCAGAACAAGATGCAGCTAGATGTGGGAATGCAAAGCTGTGCCTCAACCCATCACAGAAGCATTCACACTTGGAAAGTTGGCATCTGATTCTCCACAGCTTTGGTGCAACCGTAAAGAGCCACACCAACGCAGAGGCAACAGGACACAGTATCATTCTGTTAGGGAAAGCACCTCTAAAGTAGCTACACCACTGCCAGAAAATTCACATGAGGTTTCTCCATACCGTATAGAACCTCCAACCCCTTTTTTCTTGAACCTTGGTCTCATCTGCACTCAGGAAGTCGACCCTTGAAAGAAATGTTCAATAACAATTCCTTCAGAACTGGTTCCACTGTCTAGTGCAGATGGGCCTGAAATGGTTTCAGCACTGTTCAAGAAATATTAGACATCATGATTCCCACACATACATACACATCCATTAAATGTACAGAAATAATATCAAAATGATTCCCACTACCATACCTTATACTGACTCTAGCTACAAGCTATAAACTTCACCTCAGCGAGGCCTGGGCAAGAATATTGGCTCTTTTGCATGCAATCAGAAATGATCATTTATACAGTGGCAACCTCTGCACAAAAAAAATCCCAAAAACAAAAAGAAAAGCAAACATAAAGGAGGAAAAAATAAAAACCTTTCACAAGCTTTGTTTTCAGCCTAGTAAGGTATGAAGGACTAATTTCATGGTTTTCACCAGGCCACTTGAAGTAGTGAATCAGCAAACAGGATGCACTGTTGGCATCCTGTACTGTTTGGATGCTTCTCCGTTCACAGTATTGATACAGTAAAATAAAAACCTGCTCAAGAAACTCACAGCTATGCCATGGGAACAAAGGCATTCACCATTTTATGTCAGCCCTTCTTCACTACGGTTGCCATCTGTCTCAGAAAAATGTTGTTTGTATAGCAGTTACTGCACCTTCACCCTTCTCTTCACAGCAAGCTTAGCAGGGAAACTTTCCCACTATATTTTTATATAATATATGTATATAAATAATTTTATGTTTTTATAGTTTGGTAGTATTCTTTTAAAATTTCTATTTTAAAACACTTAAAAATCTTTTAAGCAACTAAAAGTAACTTTTTATGCTCTCTAGGGTGAACAGGATAGGATTTCAAAGTTTTTAACTTTTTTTTTTTTCATTTTTGGTAACTTCAAAAGCTATGACTAAAGCAGCACATCTCCACTCCTCCCTGCACCTTGATTGCAACAAAACCTACCTTGGCCACCCTCTCACCTCATCCTCTGCCACTGCTTTCTGGCAACCTCACTGTTTTGGTACTGAGATGTTTGACCTTTGCCAGGAAACCTGACGGAGCTGGTTGTTTAGGTGGCCAAATCACTCCCTGTGTGATGGATGCCCTTGACAGGAGAGGAGGAAGAAGGCACAGAAGGAAAACGGAGGTGAAATGATCAGTTTTCCTGTTTGAAATGGTCAATGAAATGGTACTTTGCAGGTACCCAGCTCAGAACACTTGCAAAAGTTCTTCTTGTAGGATCACATCCCTGTTACACGTGATACTGGCACCGAGCCCTTTCCCACACACAGAAACACATTAGAGCCACATCTCTTTTTGAGAGAGAGATGGGAGGAACAGTGAGGCCTCTCACACATAAAAAAATCTATAAATCAAGGCAAGAATACATCACCCTTCTCCAAATTATTCCCTCCAAAGGGGCAGGAAAATGATCCCAAGTACCAATTTGCAGATGTGGAAAGCACGGGCTGGAGATGTTTCCATGTGCCCAAAACTGCAGTCAGACAGCAGGCCAAGCTTTATTGTCACTTGGTCAGTCTCCTGCCTGCTGAGCCCCCGCTCTAACCTCTCATCCAGCTTTCTTGCTGAAGCAAGAGGAAGTGTATTTCTTTTTCAATGTCTCCTTGTTCCTCCCATCACCTTAAGGTTCAGAACTTCACCCTTCCTCATCATATACACATTATACATCCTCAAGAGAACTCCTTCACCAAACCTGATACGTGCAACCTGTCGTTCATTCCCCCCTTTCATCATGAACAACTTGGCATCAGAACTAGAGAAAACTCTTAAAATATTGCATATTTTTTTTAAAAAAGATGTCAGGATATTTGCACTTATCTGCCTGTCCCATGCTTTTCTGGTTATGAACCACGTAAGCTCGTGCAAACACCTACAATACACACGCAGGCATGTCTCTCCAGGTTTGCTAAACTTGCTCTAAACATCAGAGCTACTCAGAATACAAAAATGTTAAGTCCATGCAAGGGGACAGAGTTGTGATTGCTCTAGGAACCATTCACTTTTAAGTCTCCTGAACTGTTATAAGGAAATAGAGTAGGGTTCTCTTTTCTTTTTGCGTTTCATTGATAAAAAAGTTATCAAACTAGTTTGTAGAAACAGGTTTAAAAGCAACCACCTGCGATTGCTCGGCTGTGACAACAGCATTGCAGTATTCCCATATCCCGTATTGCTGTTCTAAAAGATCAAGTGTGTGTCGAGGGGGGAGCAGGGGTGAAAGAGGACTTTGGTAGCCAGCCTCTAACTCTGCAATTCAGCAACTCCAGCAAATCTCTTCCTAATCCTTGGCACCACCTGAAGCATAGCAGCGCTCCAGCCAGGACCTCAGAGTGCTCTGAGCTCTCCACATCAGCACCAGCAGAGGACAACCTCCTCTGGAAGACCCCTCCAGCCCTTCTCCCAGTGCATCAGAGTCTCATGCAAACCTCACAGCTGCTAAATTCCACTCTCAGTAGCTGAAGTACTTCGTTCACATTTTGCTGACCCCTGGAATACCACTTTGTAGCTGTGCCCACTTTAACAAGGGGCACCAGGGCTGCATGCCTGGAACGGGCAAGCCCAAAGCCCTAAAATAACAGTTTAAATAAAAACGTAAAGAGACACACCAAAATAAGACAGGGATAAATACATTCGGGCAAGGCAGGTTCCACCAGGACAGTATTTTTGTTTTCTTTGCTGTGGCAACTACCTGGGGAAGGGAGAAAGGCAATGGCCCCTTGCCCCTGCTCTCCCCTCGAGCGGGAGCAGTGGATATGGCTCTGTGGCTGAACCCGGCACTGCCGGCGGGACGCCCTGCTGGGCCACAGCGCTGTCCAGAAATACAAATGACTGCTTGTCCCAGATCACTACAGAACAGTAAAAAAATTTAAAATCCTGTCGATCCCTGAATAAGAAGTTGATTGACACAGTTGTTCTGTTTTTCTCCAAGAGGAGGAGGAATAAGGGAGAAAAACATTTAACACTCTATGGGTGTGTGTGTGGGTGTGTGAGAGGAAGAGAGAGAAAGAGAGAGATTTTTCTATTTTGGCAACATCTTGGGAGCTTCTTTCTGTTCAGTGGTGGCATTGCACTAATTACAGTACCAGCCTGCCGGGTTGGTGCTGACTCCTTAGAGCCAGGCATGGGAAGACGGTCCCTTCTCCTGGGCCTCCACAGCCGCACCTCAATCCGGCCCGGTTGTGGACACAGATCCCTGTGCCGTCTCCCCCACCGCCACAGCCTCTTCCTGGGGAGGAGATTCCTCCTCTGCCTGCCCCCGGGACGTGACGGTGGTCTCAGGGGAGATGCTGTGGGGCCCCTCCAGGGGCAGACAGCCGGGGTGGTTCTTGCGAAAGTGCTGGTTGAGGATGGCCTGGAAAGGGAAGCTTTTGCCGCACACGTGGCAGTGGAAGGGCTTGTTGCCCGTGTGCTTGCGGATGTGATATTCCAGCTGATCCTTGCGGGTGTACTTCTTCCCACACATGCGGCACACAAAAGGTGTGATGCCCATGTGGAGCCGCATGTGCCGGTCCAGGCTGCCCTTCTGGTTGAAGGATTTGGCGCAGTAAATACACGTGAGCCGTGGGTTGTACCGGAACCAGCGCTCTGAAACCTCCTGCTCCCGCAGATATTCCACGTAACCGCTCACTCCAAGCATGGCTGATTCCTCCCCCTGCCAAGGAAATGGCATAGATTTAAATAACAAGCAGCCTAAAACAAGTTGCAGAGAAGATCAGGCCCAGGTACAGCCAGTAAAGCATGTGCCAAACCTCAAAATCAGCAGCACTAATGTCTGCAACCTCAAGCACACATTTAAGTGCTTAACTGGGGCCTTGGGGCTGAAGACAAACGAGCAATCAATTAGAAACCACTGCTGCAAAGGCCCCTTCTGCCGAGCCATTCCCTGGATCTGGTGAAGACAGCCCTTAACACAAGGGCACTTGGCCACCAATTCAGTTGTGGACCACATGTCAATACTTGTTACTTTTTTAAAAATTAGTGCCAGTTTAATTAAAACACTTCGGTGTAAAACCTTCTGTTTTCCTTTCTAAAAGTCAAAAAAAAAGAAGCTGATTAATGAGCTTGCAGTAAAACAAAGGATGAGCAAACCATAAATCATATCTGAAAGCCTTCAGGTGTCATTTTACACAGGTATTTATTCAGATGTCACCTAGAGTTCGTTTTACAACGAGGCACGTTTGCCTGCCTGGCTGTGTAATCCATCCCAGCCCTGTGGCACTGCAGGCTAGGATGTGCCTGACCCAGCTTGCACAGCAAGGACTCCTCTGTGTTTTCTCAAGTCACACAGACAAACAGCCGAGAGCAACCTGAACCAGAAGCCTGCTCTCAGGACAGACACTTCTGACCATCCTATTCAGATTGAGCAGAAACACACGGACTCCAGAAAGCTTCTGTGCTGGAGATGCACTGTTTACTCCCCCAGTGCTGCTTCCCAGTGGTGCCACATGTGGAGAAGCAACCAGCAGGAGAGCATCTCCTCTGCAAGCCAGGGCTCTACAGGCATGAGCAGCAGTGTACTGTGCCAGGTGCTGCTGAATCCAGCTGCACAAGCATAGGGAAGCTCTTGAGGACTAAAGGAGACACACAAAGCTCTGGTTCTTCCTTTCCATTCTACCAGTGCCATTGGGCAGGGATCACAGGCAGGCTATTTTGATATGGATATCACAATGCCAGGAGAGTGGAAGGTGATGATACTTCCCCATGGTGTGTAAAGCCTAAGGTTTCATGTTTGAGGCTGTCTCACAATGGAGAAATAAGAGCACCTTTTCTGTAGGCAGAGCTAAAATTGCTTAATATGTCACATTTCCCCTAGAGGGCTGGTTTGACCTGAAATTTTTGCAATGTCTTCAGAGGACATAAAACAAAGCTTTGCAAAACAGGAACAAAAAGGTATCTCTCATTTTATGGAAGTGTCTAACAAAATCAGCAGACAGCAATCACAATCTTTTCCCCCTTGCTTCACTTGGTCTTACTCAAGAGCAAAGCAGTCTAGTACCTCCTCCCCCACCTCCAGCCAAGCTCTTTGCTTACACACTGACGCATTCCCTACCTGTCAGGCTCACAAGAGCTTTTCTGCACTGTGTTGGCTGACATGCTTGCACTACAGTGGCACTGTGACACTAATTGGATGCAACTAAATTAGACCAAAATGATAAGGCACAGGCATTACTGCCGTGTCCCACTTTGCTGCACTCTACAGCCCACTGCCCTCCCATTTCTGTGCATATCTCCCTCCTACCTCAAAACCATGCCCAAGAAAGCAGAGAATTCAGAGCTCCTTTATGTTGCAAAGTCTGTTGTGCAACAAAAGGCACTTGGAGAAGAGACAGAGACCTCTCTAAAACTCCACAGCTCTTTGACACTCCACCCCAAAAGGTTTATTGGTGTAGTGCCTGGAGGGCTTTTGGGAATGGTCTTGGTACCGGCATAGAAAGATTCAGCTGTTGTCACCCTTCTTTCACAGAAGCCAAGCCACACCTCCTCCCTCTGCTCAGGCATTTGCTGCCAGTGTTTGAGGGCAGATCCAGCTCTGCAGGCAAATGGGGTTTCTCCTCAGGAGTTGGTGGCCTGCCCAGAATAAGGGTGGATATTTATGCCCTCAAACAACACGAGAAACTCCTTGTGTTTTCCAGGTATCTGGCCAAAATCCCAAACAACAGCCAGAATCCATTTTAAATCGTACTTGCCAAGCACAGGCTCTCCTGTGAGCAAGTAGACCCTTTGCCAAAGTAAAAGGTCCTTGTATCACACACATTATTGCTTGCAAATATAAAATATGACACACTCCATCACAACAAAGCCCCCTTCACCTTCAAACCAACATTTACTTGCAAACATCTTGATCTGCCTACCTGGGAACTGGGCTGCTTAGGCTCATCCATCCGCCCGGGAGACTCGCTTTTCGATCTGTACCGCTCAGTCACAGCAACCATGCTGCCAGAAGGGCTAAATCTGTGGGGTGGGGGAAGAGCGGAAATGGAATTTTTAATGGGCATCAGGTCACTACAGTGTTAAGAGCAACAGGTGAGCAATAGAGGCACCTGTATAGCATCTCTTCATCCTCATCAGCTAACACGCTGGAAGTGGAACAGTGCAAGTATAAAGGAAAAACCAAATCATACCAGTCTATGGTTTCAGTCTAAACATCTGAAAAATAAAACTGAGTCATTTGGCATCCCGTTCAGCAATAGAGAGGGGCTGCTATCATGAATAAACGAATATGGGCCTGGTGACTCAGGAACTGTACAGCAGGACAGAAACCATTTCTCAGAGGACACCTCTCCTCCAGCACCCACCTCCTCCATTCCCAGTGTGAAACATAAGGGATGTGATGGACTAGAGGTGGGAAACAGTGCACATAGACTGCAGTGCAAAAAGAGATGCTAGAGACTAGCTGATCCAAGGAAAAGGGCTAAGGAAGTAGCAAAGCATCGCTCTCCAAGGGCCAGGTCAAGATTGTTCCTACTGATTGATTTATTAAGCGACAAGTGACAGAATATCCACTGCTGCCAGGTACCTGCTTCCCCATAGGATTGAGCGAGGAGAGAAGCAGATGTGAAGGGAAACCCTAGAACTACAACCTCCCTCCCAAACAGAACAGACCTGCCCTTTATCAAATCCATTCTCTGGCCTGAGCCTAGGGCAAGAAAACAAATGCTGGAGTGGAGGGGAAGCAGATGGATGGAGAATCCAAACATAGCAGATTTCAACACTCATTTTCAACAAACGCTTTCTGCTCTCTCATATAAATCAAAACAACAGTGGAGGCCACTGGGTTCCCCATTTCAATTGCCTCAGAAGATGTAAACCCAGGGCCCACTGCTGTCATGGATCACTGGGAAGACCTTGACCTACAGCTGATGTCTGGCTTGTTTCTCAGCCAGAATCATCCCCAGATCTCTGGGCCAGAAGGCATCAGTGCAATGGAGATGTGTAACACATATCGTATATGACCTCATTAATCTGAATGCTGAGTCCGGTATCTACTGACGCTGAACTGAACATCTTCTTTAAAAAAAAACCTCACCTCAGCTGAAACACTGAGAGGCAGAGATCCCAACCTCTAAGAGCCAGTAAGTAATTTCCCAAGCTAGCCTGTACCTGGAGATCCTGGTCTGATCACTACCCAGCCAAAATACTATTACCCAAACTGGATACACTTCCTAACACCAGGTAAAAACCCTTTCACTCTTATGCTTAAGACGGCCAAAGGAAATAGAAAGAGGAAATGTTCCAAAGCGACTGACCCAGCCAGGTCAGAATCTTGCATTACAGCCAAGGTGAATAATTAAGTTTAAGAAAACCCACCTGTCAATCTCACTGCTGGTCGGCCTGACCACTTTGGCTCCAGAGGAGCCTAAGGCAAAAGCTTCCTGGCCCAGCGATCCGTGGCCCGTGGTGTCGATCACCATGGCCGTGACCTCCTCAGCGCTGCTCCCATCTTCTCCCGAGGGCTGGTGCTCTGCCCCCAGCCACTCCTCCAGGTTTTCCGTCTTAATGCGCACTCCTCCCAGCACCCGCACTTCCTCGTCGTTCTGTGCCCCGCGCTCTCCCATTCCCGTCTCGACGTACCACTGTCCTGCCCTGTTAATCCGCAGGATGGGCTCCCTGCCTTCCACATCTGAACTCTGCTCGATTATCTGGGGGCTGGTGGACTCCTCGGGCGGGCTTAGCTCCCGAATGTCCAGCACTGTGCTAACCTGACCCAGGCGGCTCCCCTTGGGGGTGTTGTGACGTGGGCTCAGGGAACGGTTTAGATTTGGCGTCGCCCGGTGAGACTCGGGCGGTCTCTCCTGGTGCTTTGTCCTAGTCTGGCTCAATTCCGCTTCCACCTCCGCCACATTAATTTTGAAATGAATCCCCTCGAGTATCTGCGTGCATTTGTCTATGATGTGCTGCATCTGCAAGAAACTGGCAGCTGTCAGGTAACTGATGATGTCAGCCAGCTGCAGACATATCCTGCCAGTGTAGCAGAAGGAGAGGAGCTGCTCGAAAACAGAAGGGTTCTTGATGACGGAGATGGAGACGGTGCTCATCTCGTTCAGGGACATGTGGTCACGGAAGTAGGGTGAGCTGGCAGCCAGCACCACCTTGTGCGCACGGAAAGCCTGGCCCTGCACGTTGACCACGATGTCACACAGCCGACCCTGCATGCGCAGCTGGTTCAGGTGGCTCAGGACAGAGTTACTGAAGTTAGGAATCTCCAGCTGAATGTTCCCACTCTTCTCCATGGCTGTCCCAGCTGCAGGTGCACGACTCTACTGGAAAGGGGGAAAAAGATCCCGTCATTAGCAGAGCCAATCATTTGAAATTAGAACTTTTTTCACCTGCTTCCGCACAGTTTGAAACACTGGAGTTTTTAGAGACCTTCCTCACCCACTGAACTGCCACACACCTGGCAGCAGCTCTGTTATGAACGAGTGTGTTTGAGATTGCTTAAAAAAGCATCCCAAAAGCTCTCTGATCTCTCCATGCTATGCATCCCCCTGCACAAGAGTTCTGCTAAACCAGTCCCCAACAGTCCACCATTCCCTGCGGCTTTAGCCTGCAAAACACTTTGTTCTGCCAGCCTCAATAAAAGCACATCTGCATGTAAGAAGAACACTAAAAATGGCACAGGTATTAAAAATAGGCACCTGATTGCATAATGGATTAAAATTCTCACCACTTGCACCTTCTAAGCATCTTGAAAAGAGAAAGTAATAGAGAAAGCTCCTCTGTAAAACAGGAACTGGGAAGGAGACACTGGGACCTAAATCTCCTGAAACTTTTGAAAAGTTGGCCAGCATGTATCTGACCTCAAGGCATCCTAAGTGCCTTGTTAACCTGAGATACCCATCATATGTGGCACTTCTGACACATGCCAGAAAATATATAACAGCAGAATGAAAAAAAAGCTGTGGCCCAGGAGAGCTCAGAGGGCCTCGCTCGGGATCACTTTTTGTAGGGTCCCAAGAGACTTCACGCTGGTCCTCACTAAGTTCCCATGCTGGCCATACCCTAGGTCAGTAACTCCTGGACTCTTTCCCAAGTAGAGCAATAATGGGACTGTTCCACTTGAGCTACAGCTCACAACGGTGCTGCTCTGCTTGGGCTGCAATCCAGGTAAATGGTTCACCCAGGCTACACATGGCTCATCCCTTGTTCCCACTTCTACCACACAAGAGCTCCTGGTGGGCTCAGGGAACATCTCACTGCCCAGCCAGTGCAGCTGGGGGACCTTTCACCACTCAGCTGAGTCCACCAAGGCTTATCAGGAGATCTCAGAGCAGGGCCAGGGAGGGACTGGGGGATGCACCACCACATCATCACATTTCATTTTGGCAAAGTTTGAAAAGAAGCCCTGACCATATATGGTAAAAAATTGGAATGAATGAAAGTGAGATGTNAAAAAAAAAAAGAAAAGGAAAGTAAATAAGCTTGTTAAAGTCCACTCATAGCATAAGCAGCTTCCAAGCCAGATAGCATCTGAAGTGTGGATTGAGCAGAGTCCTGCAGATGTCAAAACCATTTCAAGCAGGCGGGGAATACCAAGGCTCACAGTGCCCACTCTGAGGAATCTCCGAATCGAAGGGATTGGCACGTGAAGAGCATGTCTGCCTTTGGAGGACTTTTTATTTGGAATTTATGAACATTGCAGCATAGCACATGTCCATATGCCCAAGCAGGTTTTGTGCAAACTTGGCAAACCCAGTTACTAAACATGAAGCTGCAGGACAGCCTGTCAATCTTGTGGAGCTGTGCCAAGGGAGGGATTTCTGAGTGGCAGGATGGCTGCGTGTCCCCGGGGAAGTCAGATCAGAGTGCACAAAGCTTCACAAGGTGCAGCTGAACAGTGCCAGCTCTTAGGGCTTCTTCTCTCCTTCTCCTATCACAGAATCACAGAATGGTTTGGGTTGGAAGGGACCTTAAAGCTCATCCTGTTCCACCCCCTGCCATGGGCAGGGACACCTTCCACTGTCCCAGCTTTCTCCAAGCCCTGTCCAGCCTGGCCTTGGACACTGCCAGGGATCCAGGGGCAGCCATAGCTTCTCTGGGCAACCTGTGGCAGGACCTCACTACCCTCACAGGTAACATTTTCTTTCCAATATACAATCTAAACCTGCTCTCTGTCAGTGGGAAGCCATTCCCCCTCATCCTGTCACTCCATCCCTTGTCCAGAGTCTCTCTCTGTCTTTCCTGTCACCTCCTTCAGGTACTGGAGGCCACACTTAGGTCACCCTGAAGCTTCTCTTCTCCAGGCTGAACGACTCTAATTCTCTCAGCTTTCCCTCACAGCAGAGCTTCTCCATCTCTCTGATCATCTTGGTGTCTCCTCTGGACTCACTCCAACAGCTCCATGTCCTTCCTTATCTTTTGGAGAAAGCAAAAATCCCAAAAAATCAGGAAACCACAGTGCGCAGGTCTGTGTCAACACAGCATTGGGAGCAGAACATCAACTGCACAGAACAAGGGGAAATAGAAAACCCAACATCTTACCTGGAGTGTTGTGAGTTACATGCAGTGGGAAGGAAATGGGGGTGCTGCCTTCTTTTTTTTCTTCTGATGTAGTAAGAAGAAAACTTGTTGCCCCCTTCCCCTTTAGGAGGTAAAAAAAAAGAAAAAATGAAGTGCAGAGGAATTGGGTTCTCCCAAGTGAAGCTGTGAACATCAAGCTTTGTCATTCTTGGTTCTGCAGGATTAGCTCACCATCTTCCCAAAACAGCTGTTCCTAAAGCTATAAGCCTCAGAATACAATCTCAAGGAAGGCAAGGGTGAAACACCCCTGCCAAGGCCACGAGCACCCAGGGAGGCAAGAGGGAGGCAGAGGCTGAGCTTGGGATATACAGAAAGAGAAGGGGAAAAAAAAATCATCAGACCTTAACTGCTGAGCATGGCTGGGTATGGCTGTGGTCAGAAGGCAGCTGCTCCCCAGAGAGCCCAACAAACTATGTGTGAGCTCCTGCTCTGAAGGCAGGGAAAATCCATCTGCTCTTTACACCCCCAGAACTCTGCTCACCCAGTGTCAAGGAAGCTGCGTGTTCTCACACGCAGGCTGGAGAGAGGGAATCTGCTTTTTGGTTCAGACTACCCTGTCAGAGGCTGATTTCTGCCCCTCTGAGTAAGGGAACCTCTCATCAGCTTCAGCACCTCAGCCACGGGGCAATGACATCCTGACTTCTCTCTGCTCTGGGAAGTCCATCATCTCCAGCCACCTTTACGTGCAGGCTGAGCTGAGTCAGCACGGGGCACACACTGAGACACTGCTGCTTTTAATGCCATTGCAGGTGTCACCAGCTGAGACTCAGACTGCACTTATCTCAGCAAATGCCTTCCAGCCTGTGAGGCAGCTACCAGGAGCGGGTGGAATTCTTGATCCATCAGGTAAGAAACAGAGACAGACCACCCAGCAGATGATGTCACCCTGGAAGCTGCACTGAAAACTCTCAGCTTTTGGGATGAGATTTACCATGACTGGGCAACTTCACAGAACCACAGAATATCCTGAGCTGGAAGAGATCCACAAGGACCACTGAGTCCAACTCCTGGCCTTGCACAGACACCCCAACAATCCCCCCCTGTGCCTGACAGCATTGTCCAAACCCTCCTGGAGCTCTGGCAGCCTTGGGGCTGTGACCATTCCCTGGGGAGCCTGGGCAGTGCCCGGCACCCTCTGGGGGAAGAACCTGTTCCTAACATGCAGACTAAAAATCCCTTGACAAAACTCCAGCCGTTCCATGGGTCCTATCCCTGGTCCCAGAGAGACATACTTAGAATCCTAGAATGGTTTAGGTTGGAAGGGACCTTAAAGCTAATCCCGTTCCACCCCCTGCCATGGGGGACACCTTCCACTATCCCAGCTTGCTCCAAGCCCCGTCCAGTCTGGCCTTGGACACTTCCAGGGATGGGGCAGCCAGAGATCCAGAGCAACCCACAGCTTCTCTGTGTCAGGGCGTCACCATCCTCACAGGTAGCAATTTCTCCCCATAAACCTATTTGGCTGCTTGCACATTCCAACGGGACTCCAACAACTATANGCCGGGGGTGGGAAGGGCCCGCAGCGCCGGCCCGGAACCGAAACGCGCCAGCGCGGGCCGCGCCCCGGAAGGAAACGCCGTGCGGACCGTACGCCCCCGCCCCGCCCCTGCCCGTGGACCGCAAAAACAG
>VXBC01000601.1:651430-674149 GCA_013399945.1 Ploceus nigricollis | reverse complement strand
TTGCTCCAAGCCCCGTCCAGTCTGGCCTTGGACACTGCCAGAGATCCAGAGCAACCCACAGCTTCTCTGTGTCAGGGCGTCACCATCCTCACAGGTAGCAATTTCTCCCCATAAACCTATTTGGCTGCTTGCACATTCCAACGGGACTCCAACAACTATAAACCCAACCATAACTCTAAACTGCGACGAGCGGCGGTGACTTCTCGCCCGTCCCACCCTCCCGCAGGAGCTGGCTCACAGAGCCCGGTGNAGGGCGAGTCCGCGCTCGGGGTGCGGTGGTGCCGCTCCGGGGGGCGGCCTAGGGGCCCCGCGGGTGCGGGTCGGTCGCCGATGGGAGGTGGCGAGGGAGGATTGAAGTGGATTGCGCGGTCGGGCCTGGTCCGCGGCCTAGGCCGCCGGGAGCTCCGCCTCATGGCGGCCCTTGGGATGTACAGGGGGAGTCCTGTAGAGCCCCACGCGGGTTTGGGAGAGCAGCGGCTCCGGGAAATCCCTCAGGCGTTGAGTTATGGCTCAATATGTCGGGGTCATGTGCCCGCTGTAAATACAAGCGATAGGTCTCCGGCTTTTGTGGGTTTGGATTTTTTTTAACTACACTGGGCTTTAAGGAGCTTGTTTGTGCGGGTAAATGGGAAACGTTGTGCAGAAAGCAGCAGTAGGGTTATGGAAGGATTAAGGATCCCCGCACAGCTTGGACGTGTGTGCAGTGTGGGAGGGTTAAGGGCTGGCTTCACAGCCCCAGGGCTGCCAGGCTTTGGGAAACCTTTGCACAGTGCTCTCAGGCACATGTGGTGACTCTTGGCCGTAGGCCTGTGCAAGTCTAAGAGTTGCACTCTGTGATCCTTGTCCTGACTCAGCACATCTAAGGAGAAGTGGCTCACTTCATTTCCATATGCTCAGCACGTGATGAGAACTATGTTGGTAGGGACATCTGAGAGGGTGATGAATGCCAACATATCTGAGCTGGGCATGGAATACTTCTGATGGCCTTACCCGGGAAGGCTGAGACACCACTGGGCCTTTGAAGCAGCCAGAGTTCATGCCTGCCTGCCTGCCCTGGTGGTAGTACACCAGAATTCATGTTGTAGAAGACAAAGTAGTTAGTGATCACATCCTGCTTAAAAATACATAATAGCAATTATTTTTGGGGTCTCAATCCTTTAAAGAACCAAAATTTAAATTGCATCAGGGGAAATCTTAAGACTCAAAGTATTTTGAGTGTTGCTTGGATTTTTCAAAGTAATATTTGTGAGTATTGCATCCTTTTTGGAAGAAGAAAAACTATAATGTTTTCTTTTTTTTTTCAGATGAACATATATCAGCTACACTCCTTCCTGTGGTTTCAGTGCAGGTAAATATTGCTTTTGAAATACAGAGTTGAAATTAACAAATGCTGGGTTTGTACACCAACTAGACTGGAGCACTGCTGTATAGGGAGTTACAGTATCAGCAGTTGTAGTTCAGGCATTGCCTGTAGTGTCTCAGGCAAGCCTCACTTTTCTGCTGGGAAAAGTCACCTGTTTATTTGTCTTGGAGAGTGTTTGAGGCTTGTGTTGTTTATAAACTACTGCTCATACTGTAACCAGACTGCAAGAATACCCCCAGGTCCCCGTTTTCCTTCCTTACTGCTGTTTCTTTCTTTACAGCAATAAATAATGTTTTGGGAAAACGGCCTGGAGTATGTTGTAGAGAATGGTAACTATGGGGATTAGTGCTGAGTAAATCTCAAAGCCTGTGATGGTTTCAGTATAAGAGTAGTGGACAGAAGTGATTTCTGAAAACTCCCTGCTGAGGCTTTCTAATATGATTGCCAGAGAAGCTCCCTAGGTCTGCAAATATCTCCAGCTCTCCTATCTCTTTCAGATCTGCCCCCAAATGTGGAGATCTAAAGCTACTTCTTCCCAAGGTAAAAAAAAAAACATTTTTGAAAATTAAATATAAAAGTGTGCTTAGGGTGTGTCTAGACAGCATCTTCTGCTCTGATAAGATCAGAAAGCAGCTTAATTCCTTGAGTAAAGCTATCCCTCTGGTGCCACAGTGATGACACTTATTTGCTACTCTTGACCAAGAGAGTGATGAACACTTTTACCACCATAAAAGTTTTCTGAGGCACAGCAACTTAAAATTCCCCTCAATGCTTTGACTGTTGAATATACTGTTCACAAGTTTTTTACTTTTAGGATTTGAACCCTGCACTTCAGAGAGATGCAGAAGGAACATCATCACCTGGTAAGAAATGTGTACTTCATGTAAAGTTTCTTCCACACAGCCGTTAAAATACTGCAGTAAGAGGGATGGCATGATTATGGCATTTTATGATTAATTTGCACTAAGACCAGAAACAATTTCTACTTGCTAGTATTCAAACTGCTAAATATTTCTTTTTTTAATTGGGAAATTCACTTGTCAAAGCAGTCACAAGAGGCGATTGCTTGGTACTGTGATTCCAGAGCAGATACAGTGATGACGGCATAGTTCAGCAGAGTATCCTGTGATGAACACTCCTGTGCTTCGCCCCTATCTGATGTATCTGGCTCTTGTGATCTCCAGTAGGGGCTGTGGGCTTGGGCACCAAGGCTGAAAGGGATCTGATTTTGTTTTCTATTGTTGCAGGCACTGGGAGATTAAACTATAAGCTGTTACAAGGTAAGTACTGCATTGCAGACGTCTGTGAAAACTCTAATCCCTGCTGTCTGGAGAGGCTGCTGTGTGATGACTGCATAGTTCAGCAGATGACCTGTGGTGATCAGTTAATGTCTTTCGCCTTGTGTCTGATGCAGCCTCCTGTAGATTAGGCTATTTCAAACAAATCATATGGGAAACTGAAGGTGAAACACTTCTTTTTGCTCCGTGAATGTATTTTAAAAATTTGTCTCAGAAGACCAGTAAGTGGGTTAAACATAAAATTTAGTGAGATGAATAGGAAGATAGAGAGTAGGATGTGGTTGTGAGGTCAAGCACAAAATACAGCAGAATAAGGTTAATCAGGTGTTTGTGCTCTAGGTTCTAAAAGTTTTTTGTTGCTTTGCAGGCTGCCCTCGATGGAGGAGCCCCATGCCTCTTGTGTGAGAAACCATTTCACCTGTTACTGATGTTGGTGAAGACAAGGCCTTCCTAATTAAAGGTAATTAATAAACCTTTACTTTTTAGATGGATGCTACTTTTGTCTGTGCTGCATTTGAGAGTTTGCTTTTAGAGATACTTGCAAATTCATTTTATTCTTAAAAAGTACAAGGCAAAGGTTAGTACCATTAAGTGTGCCTTTAGCTTCCTGTATTGCACAGTAAGAGCATCAAATAATTATTGTGTTAATGATCTCTAGAATTTTCCTGTTGAAACTAAATGGTGAATGCCACATTACTGTGAATTTAATGTCTGAAATAGTTATCCTTAATATGCACAACTTGGTTACACAAACCTCAAGTCACTGAACTCTGCAATTGCAAGTTTTGCTCCTTCCTGCAATTTCAGCATGCTCTGGAGTTGAGGAATGAACATCTCAGTGTTGAAGAGTGTTGGGAAATGGCTTTACAGCCTGCCTTCTGAAGGGGGATAGGAGTGTTGCAGCCTACTGTAAATGATGTTGAATCAGGTCTCTGATCCCCATGAGGATAAATCGACCAAACCCTGATACAGTACTTCACTCAAACTGTTCCTAATGCTATAACTTCCTGCTGGACCCTGCCTAATAGCAAGTTTTTCTTTGCAGGCTTCCAAATGTTTCTCATTGTGAGGTAAGTACTTGTTTTTACTTCCTAAGTATTAGGATTTCAACATAGGCCCATAAGTTTTTAACTGCTTGTCAGCTAGGGGGCAAAGGGACCCATTGGCTGTGGCTTGCATCTCAGCCAAAACAGGAGGATGTTTTAAAGGGGAGCTGCTGGCTGGAGCCCAGTCTTGACAGGCTGGTGTGCACTAAACTCATCACTGTGAGTTCCTCTTACATTTGCTCTGATGGCACTAGTTAGGTATTTGCCCTCTTGGCAATAGCAGCCCAGCCCTATAGCAGGGTTGCACAGGGGCTGACACTGTGAGCTGCCTGTGTGATGAGATGTGACTGCCTTGACTTCAATCATGGAGGTCTGTAATTAGCTCTATCTGACTGCAGGCACCTGACTTGGATTTTCTCCTTCTGTGCTTGTTTCTGTACTGTCCTAATGGTTTGCTTTGATCCAGGTGTGATGGAGCTGGGAAGTGATGCACCTGGTAGTGCTGCCAGCAAAAGTAAGTTGCTAACACATGAGTGTGACTGGTCAGAGCTGTGTGATACAGGGAATGAGGAAGTTAATAGATCCTGGCCTTTACAGGGTGTTACAGGGCTGACTGCAGCATTAAGCAGGGTTCTTGATTTTATAACCTTTTCCAGGTAAAAAGTTTGGATTTGCTAGCAGCCTGCAGGATTCACTCCCCCAAGGTGCTGCCCCAAGTTTATTCACTCCCTCAAGTTTATTTATCTCAAAATAAACTGCTTTCTGTGACTATAAAGAAATAGTGGTGACCATTTTAAATGCGTAACTGCTAAGGACTGCTTGAATTCCTACTTGAAAAGCTCTGTGCTACCAGGTTGCCACACATGGCAACCTGGTAACAGGGCTACTCAGCCCATGGGCTGAGCAAATGCAGTACAATTGCCTGCTATTAAATTCTTGCTTTTTAGAATAGTGGGCTCTTTCAGGGAGTAGCACTGATCTTGAATGCTTATGTGGTAAATTGTTTATCTCAATGGCTAGATCAGAGCTCTTATGGTGATGTGAATGAAGATGCGGTTGGGAGTAAGGTCAGATCCCCCTTCAAAGGGTTGGTCACAAGAGATACACCATTAAGCTGCTCTTGGCATGTACTGTTTGTGATGAATTCTAAGCAATGGGAATCTCTCTGAGAGAGACTGAGGAGAACTCTTGTGCTGAAACAGTACCCACATTCACACTCTCAAACCACTGCCAAAAGTGTTTTAGTACAATTTCCCTTCTTTACAGGGTGATGCTTGCATGGAGTTTGAGAAATAAGATGGATGTGTCTGAGGTAAGTGTAGAATACTGGGGTATAATAATTCCTGGAATTATTGGTGCTGAATGCTTAAATAGTGGTGCCTAAAATTAGTCTATAAGATACCTGATTTGTCTTTCCTTTATTGTATCTGGCTGTTCTGTGGGGACTACTGTAACACTGCACTCTGGAATTAAAATAAAAACTTATGCTGTGGCTGTCACTTCTCAGCAGTTGTTACTACTTACCTTTATATTGGCTCTACACAAATTTAGCTCAAGTTCTAGATGATTGCTGTACAAACTTGTTTTCAAACAGCCTGGAACACCCCAAACACTTTCAAAAATAGAAGCCATCTTGAAAACCTATGGGTCTTGTATTTTAGGTATTTAAAATCATGAAGTACAACATTTTTGGGAGAGACAATATCACAAAGCAAAGTAGTAGCTTTTTACTTTCCCTGATTCTTCCAATGTTAGTAATTCTGTATTTCCAGTTAAATTAGGATTTGTAAGCTTTGTGTATCCTATTTGGGTGTTGTAAGTTGAACTTGTAAGATGCCACCTGAAGGTCAGTTTCCTCTTAGGTAAAAGTTGGGTGAATAGAAATTAATAGGTAAATAAACTTTGCATATAGTGCTGCTGTCTGTTATTCTGAAAGTACTTTCTTTCTCAGGAGGGGACTGTGCTGTCTGCAGCTTCACTGGGTAAGTCCACGCAGCAGATGAATTGTATTAAAAACTTCTGGAAATATTTGTAGCCACTGATGAAATTGATTCTGCCAAATGAGTTCCTGTGATATTACCCTTTCTGTTCCCTTTCTATCTGAGGTTACAAAGATGTTGTGGAACTTTTAGCAGTTGTGCTGCTGCATATGCTAACTGTGTTTTCTTGGTTTAGGTGAAGAGGCAGCTCTGAAACTAGCATATGAAGAATTGAGAAGGTGAGTGTAACTGCTGTAATAATGTATTTGTTGGAACAAGTGATGATAACCTTAGCTTGAACTCTCTCACTGAACAGAGATGAAATTCTAAGGTCTGAGATGTTCCCATCAAGTGTGTTGTGCTGGTTTGGTATCTTATAACGATTCTTATGTCTGTCTTAATAGGTGGAAGATGGCTGCTGAATGGGTTACACTTGCATGAACAGCATTAAAAAAGCCGTGTGTTTTTACCTCACTGGTAATAATGTTTGTCTGATGCTGATTGGAGTGAATAAAAGTCTGTAAACTCTACCTGGTGTTGTGACCTCCTTTCTGGCTGGAGCAACTTGATGTAAAACACCTCCAGGCTGCTCTACTAAGATTTAAAATGCTAAATTTAGAGCAGGGAATAAACTAGGTTAGATGCTTGTCCTGCAAGTGTCTTAACTGAGGTGTCAAATATTGCTGGTGTGCAGGCTGCAAATGACCATATTTTAGACAAAGCTAAATAATTTAGAGTATTTAAAATGTTTTAAGGAGAGAGCTAAATATACTGCTTGTATATTTGCTACTAAAGTAATAGTCCACCAGTAATCCTGATAATACGTGTTCAGGTGCAGATCTCAGAATAAGTGTACAGCTTGGACTTGCTAATCCTTTTCCAAGGATTCTGGATTTAAACAACACAATGTTTGGTCTTCATGCGGGGAAAAAAGTTGGAGAGGTGGGAGATTTTGATAACACTAATTAACAACAGTTATTGTTTATGAGTCACTAAGGTCTGCTAAGATGTTTCTGCTTTCTAATGCTCCTTAATGGAAGCTTGCTTCTCTGAAAAATTCATTTAAATTCCTCCCTGGTCTCAGGGGTGATGTCAGTATGAGGAAAGTCAGTTATGAAAAGCTCCCTTTCCATAACACTTGAACTAGTGCTGTAGCACTTCCAGTGAGATATAAAGCTATATACCTAAACTTCAGCAGGATTTTCACATTATTAGTGTTGCTTAGAACCTTTCAATAAGAGGAGTAAGTTTGTTACATTTCCCACCCATTCCACCTGGTATGATCTTGAATTACATTTTAAAATGTTTTTATCCAGGAAAGTACTTCATCCTAGAGAAAATAAATTTGGACATTGTGTCCACATGTGAATTGAATCTCTTCTGCACTAAAACACAAGCCAGTAATAAGGTCTGTTTTCATCCAGAGCAGATTAGTACCCCCTTAATATATCCCCCACAGTGTTACTTTTTAAAATACCACACTTCGTTATGCCTGTTAAAGAGCTTGAAGGGACTGTCATAGCCTGCAGTATAAAAGAAGTCTTCGTGGAATGGTTGGCCTCTGTTTCTTAAGGTTCTGGCCAAGGCGTCAGCTTCCTCAGCATACTTCTCTGGGGAGGCAAATCCACCAAAGGACCTGGTAAAAGTGAGAAAAGATACTTTTGGTTCAAGTCTCTGGCTTTATTTTCACTTGTGCTGCAGTTTGTAGTTGGTAGATTACCCATGCAGAACTAGCAGTCAAGCAGCATGGGTATTTATGCTGTTTTCAAAAGTAAGATTTAAAACAAGTAAGCGCCCAGGTATCAACTGCCCTGTGTGTTCTGTGGCAGTTCAGGACTTCAAATAAAAAAGTGCTGGGAGAGTGGTTTAGATGTTCTGTAAAACAAACTGTCTCCAGAAGATCATTCTGGAGGCTGCATCTCTATGAAACTCAGTGCAATTTTGAAGTGTCTTCTAAAAAACCAGTGTTTCACAACCTGGTCACTTGTTTTTGTGGTAAGACACCCAAGCATAAGATTGCTTAAGGGTTGGGTTTTAGCAATTAAGGCTCTGAACAGCAGGGTCTATCCACACTTAATCATCTCTTAAGAAAGTGTAGCCCACACTTCATTGAGAGCAGCTACTGAGCTGGATTCATGTGGTGTCAGCTGTGCTGGTTTTGCTTACCGGACAAAGAGAGCTGCTGCCTTCCGTTCCTCAATGAACACATCGGAGTCAGTGGGCTGGGGGGGACAGTCCTGGTGTTCAAATGGCACAAAGAAAGAGATCTTGAAGTCTGTGCAGCCTGATTTTACCAAGCAAGTCACTGGCACAGTCATATCAATCTTCATTTCTAGAGGAAAGGAAAACCATGTGTCTAAGCTGCATCTCCCAGCTCCTGTACTGTTCATTAGCTGCTTTTAGTTCTTTCTGTTCAAAACCAGCATGTCCTACCTTTTTCGTTCTTTCCCTGGATGTAGTGGAAGAGTTTCCAGAAGCCCTGGCGCATTGCTTCCTTCTGGGTTTCTCCCCTAATGACTGTGCTGACCCACTTTGCTGGCTCGTACTGACGCAGTTCATAGTCCTTTGCCTGAAAGGCAGCAAAAGTCACAGTAACCATGAGTGTTGACAGAAATTAGCCACATTTTCCAAATCAGCATACAAGTATTACTGCAGTTACCATTGCCTCTGCTGAGCTCCAGCGAGGGGACTGCAGGTCCAGGGACAGAAATGTTTGCTTGAAGGACTTGATCATCTTGCCAGAGCTGGAAGGCAGACACAATTCATTGGCATCTCTTAAATTAATATGGCACTAGGGCTTTTTCAGTTGTTGCTGAACTGGTGGAAGGCCTGAAAAAAGGCTGAAAGCCATTTAGCTCTGCAGGAACAGAGCACCAGGACTAAGAAACTACCTATAGTGGAGGAGGTGTTCTTCCAGGATACGCTGCCTTTCTCCATGACAAAAAGGTATTTCCTGAGAGCAAAGTGAGATCCTGCAAGTGGCAGTTTTGTGGAAATCCCTAAGTCAAAAGGACTTCAGTCTGTTTGCTCCTGGATGAAAAAGCAGTAGTGGTTTGGTGGGTTATCTGGTGTTGACTGTGCCCTTAACTTTATTTGACCTCTCATTGATAGCTGATGGTTTTCTTAAAGGCTTTTAGCTTCAGAGTCCTGTGGATAAATGAGATTTTCTGCATTTCTGAATGAGTAACTATTTTCCTCCATATCCTTCACATGGAAGGAAAAAAGGTGAAAACTTAAGAACACCGTCCCAAATAAAGCGAGTGAAAATACTCAAAACCAGTGTTGAAATGATCAGATCTGGTTAAATGCTGAGATTTTAGTGGCCTCCATATATGATTTCTGTTGTTAACCAGGCAGACTGAAGTGTATGACGTACATTCTGACAGTCTCTGCCTTGTGTAACATTACAATGTCCTTCACCTGTCATGTTGCAAAGAGCACATAATTCAGTGATTATCTGGATTCTTAGGTCATAGAATGTTGTCTTCTCAGACTATAACTTAATTACCAGTTTCAGTAATTAACAGTGTGAGTTTTGTAAAATCAACTGCCTTTTGTTACTTAAACTACTTTCTTGGCTGTTTTATCTTTTTGCAGTACCTGGACCACTGTTAAATTCTATTAATCCCTGTCTGCATCTTGCCTAGAGGTGGCTACGAAGAGTTCTTGGGATCTGAGGTTAAAAGTTTTTATTAAAACACACTATAAAAAAAGGCCACAAACCCTGGTGGTACCGGGTTCTTTTAGAGTCTGTAAAATAAGTAGTATGTGGAGCCACTTCAATGTTGAGCTTTTTCTAACAGCTCCTTCAGTTGTCACCACAGATCAAGGGAAGGTCAGAGTCAAAGAGCTGGATACAGCTGCTAGTAGTAAAGGCAGGTGCTGTTCCCTTCTCTGTCCCAGCCTGAAGGTACATCATCTCCAGCAGACCTGACCAGAATGATGCTCACCAGGGACTGCTGCACAGTTGTACTCTATTAGTGGTATTTACAAATCAACAAAGCATCATAAAGCAGGAATCCATAGAATTAGAAGCAAATATGAGCAATTACACTGAAACTTCCTACAACAATTTATTGCCCCTTGAAAGACAAAGCTGCTGCTTAACTCTTGTATTAGCTACTGAATGAGCTGGTTTCTCTTTACTGGCTAATTCTAGCTGCTTCTGAACAGTAACTACTGGGTAGACCTCACAGCTCTTTATGGCCAGTACTGTCTGTGACTGCATGTTAGAAATTACATAAAACAATGCTTTGGGATGGGAGAGACAAACAGAAGAATTCTCCAGATACAGTTCAACTTTTTTAGATGTACAGGAAAGCTGAACTTTGAAATGTCCATCTATTCATATAAATATGTCTATAGGGTGTTTAGTTTTCTTCTGCAGCTGTTAACACATGGGCCAAAGGGACAGGCAGCAGGTTACACTGCTAGCACAAGTAAGTGCAGCCAGAACATGCCACTCCACAAACTACTAGTGCTATTAAGGAAGTGGAGAAGGTAGAGATACTTACAGTTGTAGTCGTTGTCCTTCCAGCTGTTGCAGTGTGTCCTGTGGAGGCTGCACATCCTCATAAGATCCTGCATGTCAGTGTTTATTTGAGTTTGGGCAAGCTCCTCCCATGCTTCAACCCTACTGGAGGGGGCTACTGTTATGAAAACCAGAAGGCTGGAGCCTTGTCCTGCTCTGGGTCTCATTGGAGAGCCCCCACGCAAATGCCAAAGGCCCCACCTACTATCCACAGCACAACACTGGGACTAGTGTGTGATCTGGCTCCATCAACAGTTTTGCACCCTTGTGTAACTTCCCCTGTTTGCCATGGCTGTGTGCCCACTTATGACAGGGTCAGTGGCAGGTTTTGTGCTTTGGGAGAAAGGATTTCACATAAATAATGTGTCTCTCCCTCCACCTGACTTGGATTATGGGAGAGTGGTGCTATACAGAATGCCAGCTTTTCCTTTTTACCACAGGGGTGAAGGGTAGGTAGAAATCTGGCTGCACACTCTGCTGAGACCATCCTCACGAGATTTTTGCTGGCGTGTTATGAAAGACAGACAGTGTTCTCTGATGGCTGGCTGTTCTGAGCGGTATTCGAGGTTAATCAGCCCTCTTAGCCCTTGGATATCTGCACAAAGGGGTTATACAAAGCCATTGTGAAATCCTGTCCTGCTTATAATACACACAGCGAAGCTGGGCTCTTCATTTAGCCAGCTGCAGCTCCAGACATAGTTTGGTACCAGCACAATAGGGCAGATTAAACTGCACAGTTTGTATTCTGAGAACACCTCTCAGTTTGTCATGGTTTGTGCAAATTCCTTGCAGCCAAATTCAGCTGAGCTCTCAGGGACATTTTACATCAATAACTGGGAATGACTTTTAACAGGAAACCCACTTTGCTTGCTGAGAACTTCATCAGGATGCTGTGTGATACACTTCTGTTCTGAAAAGGGAAGTAAAACCATGCCAGAAAGCAATTGTGAATTTATCTCTAAAGCCACAAATCTCTCCAGAGCCACAGAAGAGGGTCGTGCACAGTCATTTGCTACTGGAGTTTATTCAAACGGGTTGAGGCCTGAAATGTGTAACCACTACTCTGCATGATTTGTGCTTTTTATTTTACAGAGTAAAATATTTCTCCATATATGCTGTGCTCTGCTTGGGTCAAACAGGAACAGCAGGAGGGTGTTTGGAGGAGCAGAAGCTGCTTGGTCTTTGCTCAGGAGCTACAGGCATGCAAAGTCATGGGCCCAGTGTAAGGTGAGCTGTCACCTTACCCTGTCACCTCAGGGATAGAAGTGTTTTTGAACACCTCCAGATATGAAAAATAATACCCAGCAACAATAGTTTGGCAAATCTCCACAAATTTACCCCAATGGTGAGCACTGAGAAGTATTACCTTGGAAGGGGGGCAATAACTCTGTAGATAAAGACAAGCCCACAGTGGGTTCTCATTTGGTTTCTGAGGCAGAGAGGCCCAGAACAAACCCCCAGTGAGTTTGTGTGTCCAGCTGATGTCCCTGACAAAGAGTTGACTGTTCCTGGTGGAGCACCCCCAGGCTGGAGAACAATCCTCAGTGTTTTCCCAAGAGGTTGTTTTCCAGCACTCTTGTTTTTACACATAAACATTGAGAGAACATGTCAACAGCTGCATGAGACAGTAGGGTGGGCATGGGGACATGTATTCTGTTTATATACATTCCAAAACTTAGAGAAAAATCCAAGTACACAGCAGCCATTAAATCTCAAAGGCTCTGTGACTTTTGACCTCTGTGTAATGTCATAAATATGTGTCTGGGACTTGGCTGGCATTTTCGAGAACGGCTAACAAAGCAATATTTTTCTGTTCCCTTGCCTTAAGGAGCAGAGATGAGGGCACAAGCAGATAAAAGCATGTAGTTTCTACCTTAATTTTACTGTCTTCATCTGGGCAGGAACATTGTAATGAACTGGTACTTAAATAGTAATTTTGATTGGATAAGGACAATACAAGCCTGTGATATGATCACTTGTGATTTCCACTTTTCCTCTCTGTAACAAGACCTTAAGCGACATTCTCCACAGCAAAACTGCTTCCATCTGCTCTGTGTAGTAATGTAATGCTCTGCAGCATTACAACCCCTGCTGTCACATCAATGCAGTTGTGTTCTAAGTTACCTTTATGCCTAGAGGCAAGCACAGAATGTGTGCACAAGCAGGAATCTTTTCCACTGACCTAATTGTGTCAGGACTGGAGGAACCCAGGAAAAAAGTGTGTTGTTACAGTGTGGTTAATGATAACTCTGAGTCATGTTCTTGTAGCTGACAAGTCTGCAGTGTGATATGAAGAATGAGGGTGTGAGGGACCATGTGTGGCCATTCACATGTTTTATCAACTGGTCTCAACACAAAGCTCCAGGCAGTTTTACTGCCTAAGCCTGTCAGAGAATCTTTGACAATTATTTTAATTTAAAAGAATTGAGTCTCTCCACATATAAATGGCCTTTGCTTTTGTAAACACACACTCATCTTATGGTGTAGAAGCCTCACTTCACAGCAAAGGAGATGAGCATGTGATGTTGCTGTAGTTACTGTCCAGGGCAGCAGAAGTGTCCTTATATGTTGTTAGATGAACTGTGGTTTACTGCAGATTCATCTCCCAAAAAAAGCCTCTTATTTCCTTGCTCTAAAGAAGGCCTCCATTTTATATCATGTTCTCACTCCCAGCATGGAAAATGATCAAGCAGAAACACACCATCTTCTAAAGAAGCAGCTGAATGTACTATAGTAGTGTTCCAAGGAGGTTCCTTATTATCCTTAGAAACTGTAGAAAGGAAATCTGTGCCATAACTGCAGTGAGGTCATATTTAGACCTTATGCTCTGACCTACACATTTTATATCAGCAGGGGAATTTATTACCATTGGATTCACCTTCAGCCAAAAATTGTCTGCTTTCTGGAAATGTGTATGTGGATTTTGTCCATGTTTTTGCCCGATTTCAGCTAGTTTGTTACAAGTGTTGTGAAACTACTGCGTCTTCCTGCTTACTCAGTGACAGTGTTACCTAAATCTTGCTGAATGAGTGATTCTGTGCTCACTTTGTCAGAGAAAACATGGAGCTGGCTGCTCTTGGCCAAATAAAAAGCTTATTGCACCCAACACCACTCCAGAGCACTCCTGACTTGGCATTTTCCAAGACTTCTCTGCTGAAGCTCACATTTTGAAACCATTCCAAGTTTGGGGAATTAATCCTAAATGAATCCTTGCTTCCAGCAGCCATGAAAAACATTCTTAAACCTTCCTGTCTTCTGTGCATGGAGCCCAGAGAGAAGCTATTTCAGCTTTATATACTGCTTTATTCACTGGTTTATTTCTACAATAAGGCTTATTTTTAATATGGATCTGTTCTGGGATCTAGCTAGAAACTGAACTCCACAAGCAATTGTCTCAGCAAACTTCAGCCAGTGAAAGAAGTTACCTAGATCCACAGAAACCTCCCGTCCTCTCTGAGTGCTGAGAGGAAATGAATT
The DNA here is from genome assembly GCA_013399945.1 of Ploceus nigricollis. NCBI lineage: Eukaryota > Metazoa > Chordata > Aves > Passeriformes > Ploceidae > Ploceus > Ploceus nigricollis. The sequence goes on along the minus strand of VXBC01000601.1, from coordinate 660,455 downwards.
CATCTTCCCCTACAAATTGATCCATAGTGTTATTGACAGATTCTTCTCAGAAAGAAGAACATGAAAAAAGGTAAATTTTTTTCTTCAAGATAGGAATGTCTCATTAAGGGAAAGAGGTAACAGTGCTTGCTAGAAAAAAAGTCGTGACACAAATTTATTGCATTGCTAGTTTTGCCTTTTTAAATAGTTTAGAAGAGACTTAAGCCTGAACTGTGACAGAATAGACCTTATTTGCAAACACGGCTCTGAAGAGGCAACAGCTGTCTGGGCAGAAATGCAGTGGGCTCTGCATTTTCTTTCTTTGATCCCCCTTCCCAGAGTTTTAAAGTGATCTTTTCCTTCTCTTTTTCTTTACCTGCTTTGGCCCCCTCCTTCCCTTCCTCCCTCTTTCTCTCATTCTCAGCCTCCAGTCTATATGCTGAGTGAGACCACCTGGCAGCTCCTCTGCCAAGGACCTGGGGTAAGCTCCTGACTCTGCTGAAGGGTTATTCTGAAACTGTGGGAACAGCCCCAACATGTCTGAAAAAGACCCTAATATGCAAAAATTGCCCGTGAGAGCTCAGGATTTCCCTATGTAGTCCCAGGAACCTGAGAACATGTCCAGACATGATGGAAACAGGCCCAGAGAGTAGGGATTAATATGTTAAAGAAAAAATTTTCCTTAAAATAATAATTTCCACTTCCAAAAAGGCATGAAGAGGTAACTGGAACTGAGGGTTTATCTCCTGAGCTTCTTCCTCATCTTAGTGGCATGAGTGTGGTTCATATCAGAACTCTCCCATCATCTAACAGTGGGGATATGGGTGGCGGGTGTGGGGTTTTGGTGGGCACTTCTCTTCTTTAGATGATGTGAGTAAGGCCTTCAGAGATGGATTCTTCAAGAACCTGGTCTCTCCTCCTGTCCATTCCCGGAATGAGCCAACGCTGCACCCTGCAGCAGGTGGCACTGTTGGCTGTGTTCAGAGGTGAGCTTTCCTTGAGGAGTAACATCCCTGATTCTCTCTTGGTTGCCCATGGTCACTTCGGCTCCAGTGCACCCTGATAGTTCTTTCTACTTCCAGAGACATAAATTGGATTATGCTCTTGTTGACTGCTAATGGGAAAGCATCTTAACATCTAAAAAATTAATAACTTGGCATGTTAAAACATCTTTTTATGTGACAGACACAGCAACTTGAATCAGAGAGTCACAGAATGGTTTGTGTTGGAAGGGACTTCAAAGAGCTCGTAGTTCTGACTCCCTGTCAGGGAATGTCTGTGTAAGACTGTTAAGAAAATGCTAATTTAAGAAAATCCTCCAGGTTACACTTAACTCTAGAACAGTTAAACTGGCAAGTTTTCAGGTAGAATCAACAGCAAACTTAATAGTTTAAAATGAAAATTTAATATCCAGGAGGTCAGTATTTATTTTGATTTTTGCACATTTAGATTGAGAGCAGAGTAAATATAGGTAGCTAGGTAGATAATAGATAATGACATCACATCAATAGATAATGACATCACATCAACTCCCCAGATGATGTACTTCTGAATACCAGCCAGCCATGATGGTATTTAAGAGAATTTCATCATTTTCACAGGTGCTGTCTTTCTGAATTTTCCTTTAGGCTTCAGTACTTCATATTTCTCTGAAAAATAGAGTTGGGTCTGTCTTTGAAAGAAAATTACATCTGGATACACTTGTTTATTGCAGAGAAAAAGAGGCAAGGCTATAGTGTAATTATACCAAACCAGAAGTCCCCTTGAGAAATGTGATAGCTCGGATGTCCAAACTGTATATATGTAGAGAGAACTGTGATTTGGGGAAAGTAGAAGTAAGGGACAGGGGTAGTAAATTGTAGTCAGTGTATTGGAAAGTAATGGAAAAGTTAATAACAGCAACAACAAAAAGTCTGGTTGAAACTTGCAGGGCCTTTGGCTTTAGTTATTAAGCTCCTTCAGCAAATCAGTTACTTGAATAATGGAGTTCTTATTAAATATATGAATCCACTTTGTTGGTACATGGCAGCAAAAGAGTGTTTATAACTTCCCTGTTTGAATTTACCTTACAAAGTTATTTGGATAAGCTTTTGACATTAATGTGCTTTTCCTTATAGAAAAATTGCTTAAATCTATTAAAAACTGTATTTTTATTGCTCTACTTATTTTGGAAAAATAGCAACTGATTTTTGTTGCTTTTACTGGTGTCCTTATTATCCTCTCAGTCCTAGCATCACTGACACTGCACTGCTTATTTCATGGCAAGTGGGAAGACACTTTTCCAGTCACTGCACAAGATGCTGCAGCTGCAGACAGCTGAACTCCTCTTCTGCCTTGCCTAGAATTTACAGTGCAGATTTTGGAACCTGAATGTCAGTTCATGTATTCAGGTTCTCCTGAATGTAAATTCCCACAGCCATTGAAGCATTCCTTTTGGCTAAAGCACAGTTCTTTTTTCTTCTGGTAATTCAGAGAGTCTTAGAATTTTTACCATCATTTTCTTAATTGCATTCCTTCCACAGGTTAGCAATGACTGCCCTGGAACAGGAAGCCCTCAGTGTGTGATAGTGGGGGAGAGGGACAGGGGCAGTGAGGGGAGTCAGAAACAGTGACCAGATGTGGGAAGACAGTCCCAACCCTGAACTGAGGAGGTGATTGGCTGGACCAACTCTAAAATTTCTCAAAATGTCTCTGAACTACTGTAAGATATTAAACACCTCTAGACATCTCTAAACTACTGTGTACATCTTCTAAATTGCTCCAAAATCCTTTAATCAGCTCTAAAGAGCTGTAGGGAACTCTGTATTTCTCAAATGAAGCAATTGCCTCAAACCAGATGTAATTTACACAACTCTAAGCCATCTCTAAACCACTCTAAAACTCTCTAGTCATCTCTAGACTGCCATTAAATTGTATTAAATATCTCTAACACTTACTTGCCACCTTTAAAATATCTTTATACTTCCTGAAACAGCTCTAAAGATCTTAAAAATAGCTCCAAATTCCTCCAGAACTCCTCAGAGGCACACTAAGTAGTTCTGAGGAGCTGTAATATCCCTTCATAGAGTCCTCTCAACTTCACTAGCATCTTTCTAAGCCTCCTCTCAGTAGCTTTTTTCTGATTGTATCTAGAACTCCTCTACATTGATTTGAAGATCTGTGAATTTCCTCTGGGCCTCCTAAACTCCTCTAAGGACCTCTAAACCTCCTTGAATATGCTGTGAGGTGCTCTAAACCCCTCTAAAACACCACTACACAGCTACAAAACATCTCTGATGAGCTCTGAAAGAGCTATTATTACACCCCCTAAGTTATACCTTTCAAAATCTGATTCTAAAATACTCCAGAGTGCTAAACCACTGTGGACTTCTTTAAAGAGCTCCACAATACTCTAGAAAGCTTAAAGAGCTCTAAAATGCACCACACTGCTCTACAACCCATCTCAACAGCTCTGAAACTATTCTGATTGGCTACAGATGACAGTGAGAAGTTATAAATTTCTCTAAAATTTCCACTCTGAAAATCCTCTAAACAGTACTACATGATGCTTAAAGTAGCAGTAAAATGCTTCAAAATAGATCTCAAGCCCTTCCCAGTTTCCTTGCAACTGCTCTAGAACTCATTTCTGCAGTTCTGGAATTCCTGCTTAGAGACGGTGCTAAAACTCTTCTGAAGCCCTCTAAAACCCCTCTGAACTGCTCTAAGTTGATATAAATGTCCTATAGACTGTTCTAAGCAGCCCTAAAGTCCTGTGAAATGTGCCAGGACTCTTGTAAAGCACCAAACTCCTTTAGCTCTTCTAAACCTCTTCTCAACACCTCAGAGCTCCCCTGAACTGATCTAAAGCTGCTCTCTGTTGCTGTAAGCAGCACTAATGTCTTTAAATGTGTCTAAAATGCCTCTAAATCTCTACTGTACAACTCTCACATCCTCCAGGTGGCTTGAAAATTCTTCTGAGGAGCTCAAAACAGCTCTAAAACCCCTTCATGCCAGTCTGTGACTCCTACAGGGTTCTAAATAGCTCTAAACCTCTCCAGGCTACTGTAAAGCTTCTCTCCTGTGCTGTCAACACCATGAAGTAGCACTAAAACTGCATTGAAATACTCAGGAAATCTTGAGGACTTCCTCTAAATGGCTCTGTAGAGCACTGGATTGTCTGTGAACTTCCAGAAATACACTGGTGCTTTGGGGAGGTGGAAGAGGTTGCAAGAGCTGGAATTATTGAGCCTGGAGAAAGAGGAATTACTGTGGGAATGGAAGAGTGTAGAGAAAGGAGATTTCTGGAAGAACAAGATGACCCTGTAAGAAAAGGGAAATATATGTGCTTTGTAAGGAGCTGTTAATAAGGCAAGAACCCAGAGAGTGATCTCTGCATGCAAACAGCCCACAGTGAGCATGTTTTGGGGTGGAGGAGGAATACCACAGCCCCAAACTCCTGAGGGTATTATGTGAATCCATGGAAAATGTGCTCCTGAATCACACAACAGAGGATTGTTCTCTCTGCAGGCACTGGGTGCTCTCAAAACACGCTCTAATGGAAGATCTGAAAGTGCACACTGAAGACAATCTTAAAAAATATTTTTGGAAGTTTATTGCTATGAATCTGTTCAGGGCAGTACCTTGTCTTACGGGGTAAGACCAGTAGTCTGCTGGTCAGACCTGCTGGGAGCAGATTTGAATCCTGGCCCAGCTGCAGTGCTGGTGGGATGGGGAGGATGGTGCTGTGCATGACTGCCATGGAGCCCACACTCCACAGTGGACACATTTGGTAAAGCCCCATGTTGGGCTGCATGCAAGGAGCAGAAAGCCTGAGCTCCATTTGGTTTTCTCACACAGGGACATGGATCGTCTGCGTGTCCCAGAGCAGGGACACGGCACTGCTGTTGGGAGTGCTTCCAGCACCTCAGCAGGGCTGTGAGGACATTAGGTGAGATACTGGGAAGAGCTTTCTCAGTGTGAGGGTTGGGAGACCCTGGCAGAGGGTCTCTCTGACCAGGGAAGCTGTGGCTGCCCCATCCCTGGAAGTGTCCAAGGCCAGGCTGGACAGGGCTTGGAGCAACCTGGGGTAGTGGAAGGTGTCCCTGCCCATGGCTGCGGGTGGCACTGGTGACCTTTCAAGGTCCCTTCCAACCCAAATAATTCCAAGATTTTGTTTGTCTCCATCTTGTTATTTATTAATATTTGAAGATTCATTTATTTATTTTTATCTTGAAGTTTGCAGATAATGATGGATACCCCAAACCAGCCTTGTCTCTCGCACAAAGCATGGGCAGTAGGAGCCCCTGGGGGTCGCGGCTGTGCTGAGGGCCCACGGGCGGCTGCGGGACAGGCAGAGGATGGGCTGGGCAAGGGCAGGCTGGGTGGAGATGGGCTGGACATGGGGACGCTGATGAGGAGGGTGCAGCTGGGCTGGGCGAGGGAAGGCTGGGCTGAGCAGGGCTGGCTGAGCTGTCGTCAGCTGCTGCCGCTGTCCCCGCCTCCCGCCCGCCTGGCCGTCCCCGCGCCGCCGCGGCGGACCGAGGTGAGGGGGGAGCGGGGCAGAGCCCCCGCGGCCCGTTCCCTCGGGAATGCCTCGGGGCCGGTCTCTGCAGAACCGCCCTCCCTGCCCGGCGGGCTCGGCTGCACGGCCCGCGGGGGTTTTACCCTTTCACAGAAGCGCTTCAACAGAGATGGTAATCCCGCTTATACCTTTTATCCAAACAGCTCAATGGCACCCCGAAAGAAGTTAAAGGGTCTTGTAGCTGCTACCATCACTCCAATGACTCCGGATGGGTGAGCTGTCAAAGTTGCACTGATTATTGTTTCCTTCCACCCCTATTTTCCTTCTTTCTTATTTGGACCTGATCTGCTTGCTTTCTTACCTTTTTTTTTTTTTTTTAATTTTTTTTTTAATCAATCTCTGATGGGATTGGGGGAGCTACTAAATTGGTCCCAGAGTGAGATTCCCCTGTCTCTGCTTCCTTCTGTTGCCAGCAAGTACTATGGCTCTGGGTTTGGAGAGTTTGGATCAGTCTCATATCTCCTTGTCTGTTGCTTTGTAGGTGCAAATTAAATCATAGCACAGTTGCACGGTATAGAGCATTGCAGTGTTTTCACATTTGTTAAGGAAAATTACAGTCCTAGTTACAAAGAGCTCTCGAGAGCTAGAAAATAATTGTCAGAATACAAAGGCCTTTTAGACTTCTCTGTATCTTAGCTAAGTCATGCATGCAGTCATGTGTGTATAAGTGCATGGAATTAGTCTAAACTTGAAGAAAATACTGCAAGGACAGCACAGTTTTGAAAATAACATCAAACTGAAACTTGAAATTCAGCTTTCTTCAGAGCAGGCGTGGCAAACAGAAGCCTTCTCACTGCACTTTGGTGTTGCAAGACCAAGCTGTTAGGAGTCAGCGGGGAACACTGAGCTCTTGTGGGGGGTGTGTCAGGATCTGTACATGCTTTTGAGAGAGACAGTGGAGATTTGCTAGTACAGATCTCCAAAAGTGAAGTTTACTTTAAGTGCTGAAAAATAAGGCTCCATCCCAGTCAGGGAACTCATTCCATTGCAGTCACTGCTTTGATTCTTTCTTTAAAGGAAACCTATTTCTGATTTCTTTTTTTTTATTATGACTCAAATTTATTGCAACATGGTATTTAGAGAGTGATCTGAGCCCTCTGCCTGGACTGCATGGTCCTTGTCAGATATGTTCTGGGAAGGCATCTATGGAATTTTGAATGTTGTATAAAACCTATCAAGGCATCAGAATTGACTTCCAGACCATAGGTTTGGTCTGTATTTTTGGCAAATGAAAACAACAGTGAAATATTATACACTAGTAAACAAAATAAGTTTGTCTTGCATAGAAGATAACCCAAGAATTTTCTTTCCCCTCTTGCCAGGGAATTCTGTTGCTCTCCTCATCCTTTAATGAGAGAGAGAGGTCAAAGTCACATCCAGCGGATGCCGTTTCCCTCTCTGTATCCAGAAGTTATAACCATCCAGCAGTTTAACCATTTGCCAGCACTTGCACAAATAACTTTGTGCTCTCATGAGGACTCCTGTTTCCCTCAAAAGAGGAAAAGGTTTTGGTGTCTCCTGTTCTCTCACACCTCCCAAAAAAGTTCTTTGCTGTGACAAGCCTGCAGCAATTCCCAATAAAAATTTGGAAGAGTGAACTACTTGTCAGGAGGAAGAGAAACTGCAAGAGAGAATTCAAGGCTGAGTTGCTACCCTCAGATGTTAAACAGATGTTGAGGGTTTCCTACCTCTGGGTAATCTCTGTGTGTACAAATGCAAGGCTTCAAAATATATGGGGTTTTTTTTGGTTTCTTAATCACTAAGTTTAAAATAACTGTGGGTGGGGACTTAATGGCTGCTGTGGTTCCTTTTATTGCAGAAAAATTAACCTCCCGGTGATTCGTCAGTACGTGGATTATCTGGTAAATGAGCAGGATGTCAAGAACGTTTTTGGTAAGTGACAGCAGCTGTGTTACAGCCCTATTACCTAGATGGGAATCCAGTGATATCTTACCTGATAGGAGCTGTAGTGGGAGGGAATGTGGATGTGGGATCATCCTGGCCATTTATATTCACCAGTGGAGAGACTGCAGGCATCTGGTTTTGCCCACACCCCATTTCTGTGGGGGATAAAATAAGGTGCCTTCATAAGGCGACATTCCCAGAGATGAATGGATAATGTTGTGTTGACAGAGAAGACTGATCTGAATGATTCTTCCCAACTCAAAAATGTTAGTTCTTGTCTTCATTGAAACTGATGTGTGTAGGTGAGGCCTCAGCCAGTGTGTTGTGTTTTGTTGTGTTGAAACAGTGAATGGCACAACAGGAGAAGGCCTATCCCTTAGCATCCAGGAGAGGAAGCAGTTGGCAGAAGAATGGATGTGCCAGGGAAAAGACAAGTAAGTAACTGAGAGGGAATGGAGGTTCCAGATCTTATGTTATAATAATATCTGATTGCAAAATGAAGTGTGCTGATGCCTTTTTTTTTTTTTTTAGTATTGTGTTGCTGGGCTTTGCTCCCCAGCTCCTTTATCACAGAAGTATGTTTTTGCCACTGCCAGTTAGCTGGTGTGTGTTCCTGCTGCTTAGAGAGTTTGTGAGAGTCGTTCTCTTTGGTACACTGAGAGGTGGGGGGATGAGGGCTTGGAAAAGAAGGGCTGTCCCCTTTGCTTTGTCTTGAGGAGAAATGCAAATAAAGGGCATTTCTGAACCTTGTAGTGTATTACATTATTTGGTGTGACTGAAGCTGAGGTGTGAAGTGCTTAACTGCTTCCCTAAAGGTACAAAATCAGTAAGAGAAGAAAGAATTCTATCTGGATCTGCAGCTGTGTATCCAATTTCAGCTTCATTCTCCCTTTCTTGTACCAGTCACAGCCTTGTACCCCTCACTGCTGCCTTTCTCTTGAATGCTGGGTCAGAGGATGTGCAGAGGAGGAGGTGTTTTGGGGGAGAAGGATAATGAGGAGAAATAAACTGGAGTGAAGGATCACAGCCTTCAGATCCACAGCCTTTGTATCCATGTCTCCTATGGATATAAAGGAGAAAAACAGCAATGGGGTTGATGGACTGGAGCATGGAGGATTCCCTTTGCAGAAGCAGACAAGCTGTCAAAGGTGGTGCTGTGTGGTTGAACTCTTCTGGTAGGTTTGCAGAGAAATAGGTTTAGAAAGTAAAGATATACTTTGATTTCCTTTACACTTCCCAGTCTCCCCTTAAATCCTTTATGTCTTAATTTCAATATCATAATAAAATGCTAAGATTCATCCCTCCTGACAGCTTTGCAAGTACAACAGCAAGAAGTTGGATGTAAAGGATGTAAAGGGTGTAAACGTGATTCATGTTTACAAATGTGTTTTCTTTTTTCCACCACCACCACTTGTCACTGTCAGCATTTTCTCCATGTTTCTGGTCATCAGGTCAACCCAGGCTCAGCTCTTGTTGTAGGTTCTTCTTCTGTGGCTGCCTGGGCTGAAGCAAGTAATTTTGGCAGCCTGGTAGTTCACCAGCACTGAAACCTCCCCAAAATCTTCTGAATTTTTTTTTTTT
>VXBC01000601.1:599835-641743 GCA_013399945.1 Ploceus nigricollis | reverse complement strand
TATACTACACTACATACTTACTATATCATACTTACTAACCAGAAAAACCGTGACTCTCTGCTGAGAGTCTGGACACAGCTGGATCCAATTGGTCCACGAATCCAAACAACCATCACCAGAATCCAATCAAGCAATCACTTCAGGTAAACAATCTCCAAACACATTCCACATGGGGATAAACACAGGCACAGCGAATAAGATAAGGATTGTTTTGATCCTTTTCTCTGTGCTTCTCCAGGAAAAATCCTGAGAGAGAGAATTATGTCTCTCTGTTCAGAGAATGTGAATGCCACAATATTGTTTCTTAGTAATATTATTTCTCCTATACTTATCAGCAGCCAGGATTTGGTGTTCCTGTGGGTGTTGCTGGCCTCCAAGTCCCTTTCAGCTGCACACTCCAGAGCAGTGTGTTGTTCCTTGCAGGTCCGAGTGGAAGGCTTCAACTATGTTGGCATGGGCAACTCTACCAACAAGAAGGATGCGCAGAGCAATGCTGCCCGAGACTTCATCAACTACTTAGTGCGGGTGAATGAAATGAAGAAGGATGAAATCCCTGCTTTTGGAGTAAGCTGGTCTTTCTCCTTACCAAAGACTGCTCTATCGTTGTGCTGCCATGCTCCTGGTTGTGTTTCATCCCTGGAGTTCAGTCTGGTGCCCCTGTGTAGTAATGAATGTGAGGAAGGCTAGGGCAGATACAGAATATCGTGGAATCATTTAGATTGGAAAAGGCCTTTGAGATTATCAGGTCCAACTTAATGTTGTAGGATGATCTGGCAAATACAGCTGCATATTGTATTTACCAGATCAAATGATGCAAAGCTGATGAGGCTGGACAGAATTCGGAGTCCCTCTGAGGTGCAGCCTGGCTTTCAAAGTGCTGAGTACTCACACCTGACACTGTGAAGTCTTAGAGCCATGTTCTAATATATATACATATGTATATAAAATAGATATAATCCTTTAAAAATAACCCAAACCAAACCCAGAAATAATGATCACAGTTATATCAAACCAGATGTTGAAAATCTGGCATTTTTAAACCATAATTGCTTCAGGTGTGTAACGGGATCACTGGTTTTTTATGTTTTGTGAACACTCAGCAGTGACTATCACTTAAAGGCTGATGAAGAGATGGGTAATTCTGTCATTACAGCAAGTTTAGAGAAATAAATAAAGCATGAAGTTATGTGTTACCTATTGAGAGGGAAGAATCTTCTTCTAGTGCTCCATTGAGGATATATGAGTTTTCTGAGTGGAAGCAGCCTCCCTGCTTCATCAGCCTAGGTGGAACCCAATGGGAACAGGACTGCTGTTTTGGTTTTAATTTTTAATTAATTTCTTGGCAGTTCAGTGTTAAAATATTCACAGTTGTGTTACTATTGGGATTGCTTCTGAGTAGTAACTATTGCATATTTACTGGGGATAACTGTTGCATGATGTTGCCTGTGGTCTTTAAACTTCCTGAACAGTTTTTACCTAAATAGTAAAATTACTTATTCTGCACCGATGTGCTGAGGTTTTCCTTCATTCCCTTCCCTAGCCAGCAGCAGGTGATAACCCCACTGGAGGACAGGAAGCAGCTAGAGATGTCACTGGTTCCAGTTCAGCTGTGGGGGGACCTCTTCCTCCACATTTGCTTTTAAAAAATGAAGTAGGTAAGACTGAAAACTGTAATTTCTGTGTATTTGAATGTATTTTGGCGGTGATTTCTCCCCCAAATTACATCATTCTGCAGACAGGACACCGAAGTCATAGTTTTGAGGCAGAGTTGTGGATGACTGCATGAGATCTGTGGGACTGGTCATGGCCTGCCAAGATGGTCAGGCAATGCCTCTCCATTGCTATGAACATATTTTGGGGAGTATTTTATTTTATTTTATTTTATTTTATGTTATTTTATTTTATTTTTTTCTGTGTGGTAGGCAATGGACCAGGTGCAGCACCTGGGAACTGTGGCAGTCATGGAGCTCAGTGGGATCGGGGTGCAAACTTGCAAGATTATTATTCCAGAAAAGAGGAGCAAGAAGTGCAGGAGGTAAGTTATGCAGAGGAATTCCCCTTTAGTTCTTAAATAGGTATCTTTCATCCCCTTTAATTTGTTATTTGCATTTATAGTCAAGGTTGCAGTTTCCTTTTGATATTTTGTTAGTTTAAGCTGCAGATTTATTTGTTGACTTTTAATGAAGTTAATTTGTTTAAGCTAGGAACAAATAAATCACTCTGGATAGTCTGAACATCCAGGAGTTTGTATAGACATTTTGTTCTGAAAATAAAGAATTACTGAGGGCTTTTTAGCCCACATTTTCTGTGATGTCTTAATTATTTTATAGCATACAGGTGAATTACTTAATCTTTAAACTGGTAAGTGATACTCTTTTTTTCCATATTAGACCTCGGAGTCAGAAGTGGACTTAAATGCAGATCTTCATGGGGGTTGGACCTTGGAAAATGCCAAGGCACGTCTGAACCAGTTTTTCCAAAAGGAGAAGATCCAGGAAGAATATAAATACACTGAAATGGGGCCTGATCACAACAGGTTTGGTAGTTTTAGTCACTGTCTGTGTGTGAAGGGTTCAAAATATTTTTGATAGTGGCTGTTCACACTTACTTGCCACGCTCCATAGAGCCATAGTGTTCTTTGCCAGGACCAACAACATCCCTATATATTGATATGGGGGTGAGGAGCCTCAGTGCAGAGATCTGAGGGATTGAAGAAATTCCTGAGAAATTCTGGATATGCAGCTTTTAAAATGATTTCTGTCCTCTAGTCAGCTGCTAGGGTGTCAGTTTCTGTGAAAAGAGCTCAACTGTTTGTGGTAATTGTTCTGTAACTGTTGTTGCCTTTGCTCATTTAAGTAAATCTTAAATTTGCTTATGTAGCAATGTGCTTTAAGGACATTTTATTTATATTTTTATTTTATATATATATATATATATAAAAAATTATATAATATATATTTATTATCATTAACTTTCTTGGCATTAGAATCTTCTTTTGAAAACAGTTTGGCAGAATCTTCCCAAAGGAGTTCTGAGAGTCTTAAGTTTCAGTTAAGACCAGCTGGTTATTACTCTTTTTTGACTTCTAGCCATTCCACCAGAGAATTTGCACGTGCTTCTCCCAAATGAAAGTAGTTCATAACAGATTGTGCATAAAGAATTGATGGTTTTTATTACTTTATCCCTATTAGGATCAGTCTTTACAAATCATCCAGATGTTAGGATATTGTATTATTTCTGGTGAAATATAATGATGTTTTGTGACTGGAAACAATAGCATGGTGCTGCTGCTGGATTCTCCTGATGGGGTTTGGGGTTGGGCTTTTTTACATTATATAAACTTGTGTTCTATGAGGCTTAGAAAGACAGGAGAATTTTCCTATTACAGCCTTTTCAAGAGAGTCTCACTTGCAGGACTTATGGTATTCTTTTGTCAATGAGTCTTCCAATCATTTGGAACATCTAAAAGATGTCTATTGGTACAAAAAGTTGTAAATTCTCATTTAAAACCTGTCTTCAAGTGACTTCATGTCAATTTATGTGTCTCAGGCAGGGCCATTTCCTTACTTAAGTGAGTGACATAAAAAGCTAGTTTGTACAGTAGTAGGAATTTAAATTATGCTTGTCGCAGGCATAGCTTCTGGACATTTCTTCTATCTTGTAGTGTAGAAACACAGTTTGTGNTGCAGAGATCTGAGGGATTGAAGAAATTCCTGAGAAATTCTGGATATGCAGCTTTTAAAATGATTTCTGTCCTCTAGTCAGCTGCTAGGGTGTCAGTTTCTGTGAAAAGAGCTCAGCTGTTTGTGGTAATTGTTCTGTAACTGTTGTTGCCTTTGCGCATTTAAGTAAATCTTAAATTTGCTTATGTAGCAATGTGCTTTAAGGACATTTTATTTATATTTTTATTTTATATATATATATATATATAAAAAATTATATAATATATATTTATTATCATTAACTTTCTTGGCATTAGAATCTTCTTTTGAAAACAGTTTGGCAGAATCTTCCCAAAGGAGTTCTGAGAGTCTTAAGTTTCAGTTAAGACCAGCTGGTTATTACTCTTTTTTGACTTCTAGCCATTCCACCAGAGAATTTGCACGTGCTTCTCCCAAATGAAAGTAGTTCATAACAGATTGTGCATAAAGAATTGATGGTTTTTATTACTTTATCCCTATTAGGATCAGTCTTTACAAATCATCCAGATGTTAGGATATTGTATTATTTCTGGTGAAATATAATGATGTTTTGTGACTGGAAACAATAGCATGGTGCTGCTGCTGGATTCTCCTGATGGGGTTTGGGGTTGGGCTTTTTTACATTATATAAACTTGTGTTCTATGAGGCTTAGAAAGACAGGAGAATTTTCCTATTACAGCCTTTTCAAGAGAGTCTCACTTGCAGGACTTATGGTATTCTTTTGTCAATGAGTCTTCCAATCATTTGGAACATCTAAAAGATGTCTATTGGTACAAAAAGTTGTAAATTCTCATTTAAAACCTGTCTTCAAGTGACTTCATGTCAATTTATGTGTCTCAGGCAGGGCCATTTCCTTACTTAAGTGAGTGACATAAAAAGCTAGTTTGTACAGTAGTAGGAATTTAAATTATGCTTGTCGCAGGCATAGCTTCTGGACATTTCTTCTATCTTGTAGTGTAGGAACACAGTTTGTGGTGATTGGGAGTGGGGCTGTGGCTGACCTTCATCCCCAATGGGCACAGCTGTGAGAAGCAGGTGAGCAGCATTGACAGCAATGAGCCATGGAGTGCCCAGGTGCACTGACCAACCACCAAAGGGAACAGAGGGCACACAGGTGCTATGCATGACCATGAGAGGTATTAAAGGTTGGGCTAAAGAACAAGAAGGGCAGAGGCTTGCAGCTTTCTGAAGTGATATGGTGTCACTCTGTATGGGTGAATGCTTAAAGCCTTCTGAAATTGTGTGATGATACTCTGTGTATCATGGCTGCCTCAACTTAGACATAGGCTGTGACATTGTAGCTTAGGGATTATTTGTGTAGCTCCTTTTTTGTTACACCTTCTGTAGCATTAAACCCCATGTATTTATATTTATCTAGGCTTGAGTAGAATGAAGTTGTACTGATGGCAGTATGTTTCTCAGCCTGGTTGTTGTTCTTCTGGAGTGCATTTCAGAGTTTCCTATATACTTTTTGTTCAGGGAAGCGTATGTGGATTGCCCTGGATAGAATGACAGAAGGGGCTATTCACTACCTGCTGCAACAAATCAAATAGGCATGAGACAGTCCTAACATGTTGTAGGGCTCATTGGGAGACTGTTGGATTTAATTCTTTTGGTGTGTGTAACAGGAGAGAGACATTTTTGGAGTTTTGAGGGCAAACTAAAGTTTACATTGTTGGGTTTTTTTAAAGAAATACAAGTGGTTGTGCATCTTGCTAGTCTGTTTTGGGGTTTTTTTGAGGTAATGATCAGAGATATAGATTATAACAGATATGTCAGCCATGCTCTCAGAGGTTTGTGGTCAATTAATCATATTCATGGTCTGAGAACTTAGTAATAGCTGGAAAATTTGAATTTGGAAACTTTAACTATGGTAGGAGGGTATAAGTTGTAAATATAAAGATGGCTGTCCTAAAATACAAAGCATGAGCTCATGTTAAGGGATGGGATGTGGCTTTTCTGTGTTGGGATGCCTGTGCCTCCTTCTGTTCCTGCTGAAGACCTACACCACAGACCTGTGCCTGCTAACACACAGGCTGCTGAGGCTGGACTAGGGAATCATGTGGGATTCTGCTGCAAACTGATTTCTGGTGTTGCTGTTCTCCCCTCAGGTGGAGGAGAATGAGATTGAATGCTGACTGTAGGCCTGGCTGAGAAACATACTGTCATCGGTGTCTTAGGTGGCTGTTGTGTCCCTGAGAGCCAGTGGCCTTTGACCCCTGAAGCCACTGTGCCTGAAGGTCAGTTCGCTGATAGCACAGGAAGGAGGGCTAACCTGAAATTTAAATCACTCACTTAACCTTTTTTATTGTTTGTTTGCAGCAAAAAATGAAGGATGCAGGTGCAAGGCCCAGCCTCCACCTGTGCAAATGCCAAGCTCTAGTTTCCAAAGAGGATCTCAGTCCAATAAATTCCAGTCATGCATCTTGAGTCACATTTGCCAGTTTAAATCCTGTCTTACAAGAATTCAGCTTTAATATTTCATGTGGCAAATACAGGCTTAGTTTTGGGATTCTTAAAAACATGGGTTATGATTTCTATTCTCCTCTGTTGAGGATTTTTTTTTAAGCCTGAATTCTTCCCTGTGAAGGTGGTGAGACCCTGGGATAGGTTGCCCAGAGCAGCTGTGGCTGCCCCATCCCTGGAAGTGTCCGAGGCCAGGTTGGATGGGGCTTGGAGCAGGCTGGGATAGTGGAAGGTATCCCTGCCAGGGGATTGGAATGAGATGGTCTTTAAGATCCCTTCCAACTCAAACCATTCCATGATCCTATGATTCTGTGATGAATATGCCAGTTAACCTTTAACTGAACTGGTTACATGTCTACTAAGCAAACTGTTGGGTTTGCTACCAGAGTTACCCTTGAGTAACTGTTACTCAGTTACTCAAGTTTTGCTGTTTCTAAAATATGGCAATAAGGGAATGGAAATTCATGCAAATTCAAATATTCTGTCTCCTGTTCAGATAAGTTCCAAGTTTTTGACTAAATGACCTGGTTTGGTTTTGTTTATGCTCTGAGCTGATCAAGTGTGTGGCAAAAAGCAGAGTAACTGTATTAAATGTTGCATCTAGTCATTAAACACAGGCTGTTAGTGGGTTACATTAGTGTTATACCAATACTAATGTGAGATACAGTTAATGGTACATTGGGATGCATGTTAATGTTACATCCCACCTGCTTTATAACTGTTGCCTTAAACTTGGACAGCTCAGAGCATATTTCCTAATAATGTGGCTGTAAATTTCAGTGCTGAACAGTGGCCTATTCAGAACTCTTCTTATCAAATGTACTGGTTCTGTTGAGGACAAGTCTGTTACCTACTACCTTGGGGTTAAAGGAACTAAAGGCAGTAATACTTTACCTTGGTCATTGGTGAATTGAGAGTTTCTGACTGAGGACAGAGATCTTTGCCTAGAAATATTGGAAAGACTAAGTATGTTTGCAGTGTCAGCTATTGGTAGTTGTACCTTTGTGTGCTTCCTTTCTCTTTCAGGAGCTTTAATGCAGAAATGAACATTTATGTGAGGCAGCTGGGCAGAAGTAAGTGCTCCTATTTATTTTTTAACTTAGGAAGAGATGGATGTTGGTATAGGGGAACATTTGTGGGTACAGAGTTTATAATAGTTATGTGTTGGAGCCACTTCCAGAGGTAAAGGATCATTTGCATGATGTTGCTGGGTGGTATTGGACAATCATACTTCCTTAGGCACTGAATGCAGAAAAACTAGAAAGGATTTAGCAGTAAAGTAACATCACACAGCCACAGCGTGAGCTGGGCAATGGAGGGGCCTGGTTGGATTTTATGTTGGAATTCTAGATTTATCAGGATTTGAGACTGTCCATGAAACCTGGTCTGAATGTACAGTCAGAGGGCCCAGTTCAGAGTAGTATCTTCTGTGGAATCTGCTTGACTTCTTTGCTGCTACAAGCTCTGACCTTTGTGTGCTGCAGGGATTTTCAGTCGCGAGCACGGCTCAAACAAAAAGCTGGCAGCACAGTCCTGTGCCCTTTCCCTGGTCAGACAGCTCTACCATCTTGGTGTCATTGAGCCTTACTCTGGGCAGACAAAGAAGAAAGGAGAATCGGTGAGTTTGGCAGGAGGGACAGGAATTATTGCTTTCATTTCATAACACAGAAGCACTCTCATAAACAGGAGTGATTTAAGAGTTTGCTCTCCATATTTAACATCTTACACGTTATTAATAATTTTTATTTTTTAGCAACTCTTTCTGTTCTGGTGAGTGATTTGGATCAGAAATATAATTTCATTTGTATGTGATTGGAGCAGTTACTAATTTTACATTCTCTTAAATGAAATAGCATTTGTAACAAATGTTATCTTCAGTATAATTTTTCTACAAGCTTGAATATTTCTGTCTAGGCTGGCTGTTTGGATTAATTGTCTGTTACATGAGCATTTTCTGGCAATTCAAATATTATATACACACATACCAAGGAATATATGTTATTTCGGTATTTGGTTGCAAGTTTGGGAATGGGTTCCTCTGAAATTAAACTCAGATATTTAAAAATAGCCTACAAATCCTTATTCAATGAAAAGTTGGCAAAACATTCCAAGAATGTGAATTCTGACCTGATCATACTCTTTGGCCTTATTTCACAAGGAGGTGTTTGATGGTTCACCTGTAATAGTCCACAGTTCTGGCTTCTAGTGCCTGTCTTTTTGTGTATAATGATGTGTAGTTTTTAAATATTTCCTAGTTGGAACCCTATGAGGTGTCGCTGTCTCCCGACTTAGAAAATCATCTGCAAAAGACTGTACGGGAACTGTCCCTGGAGATCGTGCCTTTGGTGAGTGTGTGGTTCAATACTCCAAGTATGGACCATCTCACCTGCTTATTTAATCATTTATCTGTCTAAATCCACTCTGCTTTTGGATTTATAGCCTGAAGATCCCAGTAATCCAGTTCTGATCAACGTTGGAAAGTTAGCCCATTTTGAACCATCACAGAGACAAAGTCATATGGGAGTTGTTCCCTGGTCACCACCTCATTCCAACTGGAACCCTTGGACTGGCTGCAATATTGATGAGGGTCCGCTGGCAAATGTAAGACAGCTTAAAAAATGGATCTGTTGCTTGATTTCCCCATGCTTCCAGGACTTCTAAATGCTTTTCCCCCACCAGGATTTAAAGTATGAGCTGTTTCAAAGGAGAAGACAGTCCACTGATAAAATTTATTCCCTTCTTGACCTGGAGGCAGAGAGTTCTTTGTGTTTACTTCATGTGTTATCAGGTCTTGACCAGCAGTGTCTTGAGTGTCCCAATTCTCTGCTTTGTTTCACCTTTTGCCTGCTATCGTGCAGCCCATACAAAGTTCATTATTGAAATTACAAGGAAAGTTCATGGGCATGTCATTTATAATTCTCTGGCCTCTCTTTCTCATACTTCCATGCTCAGACTGTTATTCTGGGAGGAGAAACTGTTCCAAGCCAGTGCCACTACAAAAGCAACCGACTTGCTTACTTTCTGTCATTTCTAGTCCCATTCAGCACAGAGCAAATGAAAAGCAGCAGTGTGGCATGATGAAATGAAGGAGAAGAGAAAGAATTACTGGTTTGCCAGGTTCAGAGGGTAATTTGGTCTGACTGGAATAAACTGGTCAGAAAAGACTCTTGAGGCAGGAACTTGATTTTCCTACGACATTCAGATTGCTTATGGCCAAAATAATAATTTATTTCTCTACTGGAGTTTTTTCCATAAATTACATTAATTTAGTATTGATTGTTATATATTGATTTTTTTTAAATTATAGGGAAGTAATGTAAATTTAGCTGTTGCTGCATGAAGCACATAACCAATATGGACATTCCAAATTGAGCTGGTTTCAAATCTCTTCAGGATTTACCTGTGCTAGTTCTGACTGGAACAGCTGACTTATTTGCACTAAAAACAACTAGCCTTTTGGTTCCAAATTTGCATTTCTTCAGATTTCTTTTGCAGATGTTAGACAGGATTTGCCTTAGGAATTCTCTTCAAACTTTTAGCTTATCAGCTACTGTTTAAAGGGTGGGTTTGTGTTTACATTAGATCATTACTTATGTTAAAAATTCCTGTTTAAATCATCTTCTTCTTGGCTTACTGCTGAATAGAGTGGGTTTCTCAAGTGGTCAAAGTGTTTCAATTTAAACAATCCTTCTTTTTTAGTGTTCTCAGTCTTCCTGAGAGACTTCTTAAGAGATGAATGTTGAATACACCGGAATGAGTGAAATAAAACAGCTCAGAGACATAACTGATTTCAGGGAGTTATGCAGGAAATGATCCTTTAGGGATATTTGGGATCACGATGTTGGTGGGACTGATGTGATACTGAAGTTAGGATGTAGATAAGAAGAGGGGTCAAGAAGCCTCCAAACAATGTCTTGCACTTCCAGCTCACTCCGGAGCAAATCAGCGCGGATCTGAGAAGTGATTTCATGTACCGTCTGGAGCAGGATCAGGAATTACAGAGGGTAAGGGTGTGTCCCGCGACCTGTCATCCTTGCGCTGGGCTCTTTATTTTCCAGAAGGGCTTGAATGGAACACAAAGTGTGTAAGGCTGGATTTCAGCACAAAGACACAGCACGTTTTCAGAAGTGCTGGACGTTCCACTGGGGTGGATGCGGGGGTGAGTTGTGCTGTGCCAGGAAAAAGTACAAACTATGACCCGTTCTTTGGCAGCTTTTCCTTGGGGTAAGGGAAACGTGTAGAAAAGTGAGGCAAAGTATAGATGTGGAGCAGAACAGGCTGATTTTTGGAGATTTTAGAAATGTCCTGGACTTTTTTTTTCCCAGATCCAAGAAGAGAGAGAGGCTTTACCTCTGAAGAATTTTGAAAGTGAAATTCTGGATGCAATCCATCACAACTCCGTTGTTGTCATCCGTGGTGCCACTGGTTGTGGCAAAACCACTCAAGTGCCCCAGTATATCCTGGATGAATACATCAGAACCAACCGAGCTGCTGAGTGCAATATAGTGGTGACACAGGTGAGGAATGTGTGGCCAGTGTGGCCACTACAGTTCTGCAGTGGATATAAGAAATCACCTGTTGGTTAGGATAAAATCACAGAACCATGGAACGGTTGGGGTTGGAAGGGACCTTAAAGCTCATCTTGTTCCAACACCCTTCCATGGTCAGCAATGCCATCCACTAGACGAGGTTGCTGCAAGCCCCATCCGACCTGGCCCTGAAGGATTGAAGGATGTGTTGAGGAACCTTATTATCATTGCAGGACATGGTTCATAAAGATACCTCTTCAGCAATATAAGTAGGAGAAACCTCAGCATCATGTGTATTTTCATTTGGAATGTTACTCTTGCATGGATTTACAGTTTGGATAACCTGACTTGAACCTTGCCCAGGTGAAAACTCTCAGCAGACCCAGGGGAAATTATTTGGGAAGTAGCAGCTGGTAGTTGCCATATATCCTTATATCCTTCCTTTGTGAAAAAAACCCTGTGCTGTTACAATATTAATGTTTAATGATTACTTTGTAAAGAAATCTTAGGACAAGACACCTGTAGCATTTAGGATTTCTTTTATTGCTTTCAGTGGTATCGTGATAAACTTCTAAAACCTCTTCATTAAGTTAGGGAAACCTTTTCCACCCCTCAGCCCCGGCGGATCAGCGCGGTTTCCGTAGCAGAGCGTGTGGCCTATGAGAGGGGGGAAGAGCCTGGGCAGAGCTGTGGGTACAGCGTGCGGTTTGAGTCTGTGCTCCCTCGGCCACACGCCAGCATCATGTTCTGCACTGTAGGTCTGTATTGCTTCCTTATGTTTGGAGCTTATCGTGGGTCTGAACTCTGAGTTAGCAGCAAAAGCAGAAATATGGTTAGATTGAAATTTTTATAAAGTCTGCTTAGAAGATTAGAAAGGTTTTTTTGGATAGAAGTTTGCTGACATGCCGTTATGCAAAGAAAAATTAAGATTTTTGTTCACAGATCTGATAATGCAGGTCTGATAGCACACAGAAATAATCCCCTGAAGAGAGAAAATTATCATATATTGATTGTGCTTAAAAGACAGAAGGGGAAGCAGCACTGGGTGGGAAAGATGGAAGAGTCTGTCTTGTGGTAATGCTTCGTGGCCTTGCCATCACTTGTGCAAAGGAAAGCATGGCAATTAGAGATGGGGTTGGAAAAGGGGCTGTGCAGCCTGCACACTTCCTGATTTTTAAACCAGGGGCTGGGAGGGGGAAGGTTGAACTGTTACATGAACATTTACCTTCTGTTTCTGGTTTAGGTGTTCTTCTGAGAAAGGTGGAGGCTGGGATCCGTGGCATTAGTCACGTAATTGTTGATGAGATCCATGAGAGAGACATTAACGTGAGTAAGCTGGTGATGACAGTCCTAATCTCTGTATGCTTCTGTTCTGTTTAACTTTTGTATGTGTTTGTGTGTAGCAGCCAATATGCGAGAGGAACCTGTGTCTTAGTGAGTGTCAGATGTGTGAGTTTTCCGTCTTTGATAAGATTTTTAGAACTCTTAATTATTCCTTACCTAAGTAACAGAGCAAGGACCTGTGCTTCCTTGCTGCCTTCAGACTGTTCTCCTGTTAGGATTCCCTGTGTCCTGGTCCCTCTGGAAAATGGAACACCACAATACAAACACATCTTGTCCAAGTGGGGGAGCACGCTGAATGACACTGTTATTTTGGAGTGCTGTTTTTACTGACACTGTTGTATTACTGGTGGTATTCACAGAACCTGCAGTCTTGATAGTGATACATTGAAATTCAGGGTTTACATGAAGTAAAATACGAGTTGATGATAGAATTAGGAGAGGTATTGTATATTATTTGAAATGGCAAACACTTTCTATTCCCTTGATTATTCTGTATAGTTTTCAGCTTTGTCATACCAAGAGTGAGAGAAACCGTGAAGTTCTGATACGTTGTTTAAGCTTGTTTGGATAGAATTTGGGGACTCATTTGAATAAAATTGCAACAAACATTTTTCTGATGCATCTTTTCATCTATTAAATGTATGTTAATGATGTAAAATACAAGTTTGGAAATTGAGATTGGAATTTTGTCTGTTGAGCTAAGTGCGTGCCTAACTAACTGCAAGGCAGAGCTAAATAAATGTCATATTTAAACAGAACTACAAACATCACACATACCTGCACTGAGTAATTCCTATTTATTTTATGAATTATGGCTACTTTATAAGTAAGCCAAGTTTAAAAATACCTGGTGTTGTAATGTAATTGTTAGGAAGGAAGCAAACTATTTTTGTAGAAAAGAAAAGCCCTTCTTTACACTGGAAATCCTAAAAACCACTTATCCCAGGCATGGCAGTAGTTTCAAAATAAAGCACTGACGACTGCTTCTGGTTTTAGAACACTTTTGCTCTACTTGTTGCTTCTCTTGCTCAGTAAAGGTGTAATTCCTTCTGGTTTCTTGGGAAGATACTGCTTTTTATAGCTGTGAAGTTAATGATGCTCTTATTCTCTTTCTATGCAGACTGACTTCCTTTTGGTGGTGCTGAGGGATGTCATTCAGGTGTATCCTGAAATCAGGGTTGTCCTCATGTCTGCCACCATCGATACCAGTATGTTTTGTGAATACTTCTTCAATTGTCCCATCATTGAGGTCTATGGCAGAACCTTTCCTGTCCAAGGTAAATCCTTGGTTGCGCTTCCAGAAACTGCTTGAGTTTTTATCAATCTTGCTTTCATACTCTGAAATATCCTGGTTTATTTCAGGAGACTCTTGAGAAGTGGTGTAAAGGATTATGTTCCCTTGCACAGGCTCCCAGCAGTCAGTCCTTATCATCTGTCTGTCCTTGCAGATTATTTTCTGGAAGATTGTATTCAAATGACTCAGTTTGTCCCTCCACCCAAGGAAAAGAAGAAGAAAGAGAAGGATGAAGAAAGTGGTGAAGATGATGATGTATGTTTGAGTTTTAAGATGAGAAATTAAACAAGGGCCATGTTTAGTACGCCAGCTTGAGTGTAATTCATTTGGCACTGTTGAAGTGAAATATCTCTAGCAACTTTCCTATTTCTAATATCTGAGATTACTGTTAGCTTCAGCAGTGGAACTAAATTTTCTTCTTGCCTTTGTAAACTGAAGAATTTCTTTTTCATTGAAGCTAAGGTTCTCATGTTTTGTCAAACTACTTGTCTTTAAAGCTAAAACTGAAATGCTTTTGAAAGTGAAGTTTAGCAACCTTGGAAGAAGAAACAGAGAAATATGAGCTTGGTGGTACCTTTTTAGGGTGAAAATTTAGATTCTCTCCCTTCTCTTGCAGTTGATATTGTCAATGCTTACATACGTTGTCAAGAAAATAGAAGTTTTATTCAACTTTTAATTTGTAGGTTTGAAACTTTTGTTTGGGCCACTTAATTGAAATCTTTTCTAAATGGCCGTTTTTTTCTTGAAAGGCGTCTACCCACATATTTCATTTTCTTATTTGCCTGGCCAAACAGTCTCTGTAGTTTGAGTA
This sequence comes from Ploceus nigricollis, assembly GCA_013399945.1. Lineage (NCBI taxonomy): Eukaryota > Metazoa > Chordata > Aves > Passeriformes > Ploceidae > Ploceus > Ploceus nigricollis. The sequence goes on along the minus strand of VXBC01000601.1, from coordinate 627,597 downwards.
AATTAATTTATATTATTTCCTTTGTGGTATTTTTCTTTTGTAGGCCAACTGCAACCTTATTTGCAGCGATGAATATGGCCCAGAAACAAAGCACTCCATGGCTCAGCTGAACGAGAGAGAGACCTCTTTTGAACTCATTGAGGCTCTGCTGATTTATATCAGGACTCTGAATGTCCCAGGAGCTGTCCTTGTTTTCTTGCCTGGCTGGAACTTAATCTATACAATGCAGAAGCATCTAGAAATGAACCCACGCTTTGGTACAAGCAGCTGTTTTCTTATATTTCACCTTTTCCCAAGGAAACTACTGACTGTGTGAAGATGGAAGTTGGATGAGTGGCTTAGGGAGCTAATTTGCTGTGAGAGTGAATGGCCAGAAATTTTTATGTTGTGGAAAGAAGAAATGAGATTCTACTACATAGTAGTAGTTACCAACCTTTTTGTATTCCTGTTGTAGGAGGCCACCAGTACAGGATTTTACCTCTGCATTCCCAGGTTCCTCTGGACGAGCAGCGCCGAGTGTTTGATCCTGTGCCTCCTGGGGTGACCAAAGTATGGAGCCTTCTCTGTGTGCAGTTCTCTTGGGCTTTTGGGGAACGTATTGCTGACTTCTTTAATAAATTCTGTAGTTTATCTTGCTGGACATTATCAGCTTTTTCAAACCAAATAACGTCACTTTGCATTTCCTGGTTTTTATAGGTTATTTTATCTACCAGTATTGCTGAGACCAGCATTACCATCAATGACGTAGTCTTTGTTATCGACTCTTGCAAGTGAGTGCATGAAGCTGCTTTTTGTTTCATAAACCCTACCCTTGGGAATGCAGAAGAGGTTTTGGGAACTCACAGAAGTGCCTTGTGTTCCCATGCTCCCTGAGCTAAGTTTGAGGACTCTAACTCCTTCAGGACAAATCAGCATTGTCTTTAGCTGGTCAGCATAGTGACACACCATGCTGGCATCTTAGGGGCCTGGGTTGGTCACGCTGGCAGTATTATGTGAGGTGTCACTGGGTCTCCACACCAATTTGGTAGACGTCATCTGCCAAAGGAGTTTTACAAACTCTCAGTGTCTGGCTGATGAGAAAGAGGAAGGTTTTTGTAGTCTGTTACAGTTCCTGCCTTGCTGTGCATGCTCTCTGAGAAAACTACACACAGAGCTCATGAATTCATGAGAATTTTTTGCTTTTTGGACAGTTGTGAGAGCATTATTCTGTGCAATAGTTTGGGGCACTGCTTTGGAAAGAGTGTGATGCTTTAGTTTCCAGACCGCTGCCTGACTAACACAAAGCAGGGGTGGTTGGCTTCTTAAAATCAGTGTGGCTGAAAGCCATAAAATAGGAACTGATTTGGCAAGGCTTAAGATGAAGGACATTTGATCTTTAGTGGTGTTTTTCCTGTAACAGGCAAAAAGTGAAGCTGTTCACTGCTCACAACAACATGACAAACTATGCCACGGTCTGGGCATCAAAAACCAATCTGGAGCAGCGGAAAGGCAGAGCTGGGCGCGTGCGAGCCGGCTTCTGTTTCCATTTGTGCAGCAGAGCTCGCTTTGAGAGGTGAGGCTGTGATCTCCAAAAATACCCTCAAGGAATTCTCCCAGAACTGTTGGGTGCTGCTTTGGATCAAACTGGGGAAATCATTGCAGAAAGCACAGAGAGGAGAAGGATGATGTTGACTCACACTGAAATATCTGTTCTTTGGCTCAAAAAAATGTACATATGTTATGCTTTTACCCATAGTATGAGGTGGATACATAGTTCCTGATTTTAGTATTAAGACTGCAACCTACCAAACTTCTCAAGAAGAGAGCAATACTGCGTGGGAACTGAGGCAAGGAAAAGAGCTTGGTCATGAGGACAAGGCTCTAGTCTGCCTTCAAACACTGGGGGCACCTGGCATTGCCATGTAACAGGCCATTTTGTCATGAAAGTGATAAAAAGTAGGGATGGCAGATGTTTGTTTTCTCTCCATCCCCATTCCATGGCCAGGAAGCCCCTTCACGGTGCTCTAGCACTTTCCCTGTTACTGAAACTTTTGACCTTTCTGCCAGACTGTTTTTCTATTACTAGAGCCATGGAAATCTCTTTGCTGGTTGGAGAAGGCAACACAGCTGTTAGTTACACTCTTATCTCTCTCCTGGAAGTTTCAGTGCCCCTTTCTCTGGCTGTTACAGCATAGCTGTGTTTTGATGTTCAACTTTTTGTAAACTCTTGAAAGCCTCAGTTGATCAAAAACTCTCATTGAATTTCTCAAATTTATTTAGATCTGTTGTTGAGTACAGTGCAATGATTTTAATTAATAATTTTTGACAGTGAACTGATTTTAGGCTACTGAAGTAATCATGGTTTTAAGGTTGCCTTCCTTCAGAAATATAAACCCAAAAGATACAAGTTCCTTGGTGCTTAAGAAAGAGTGTGTGTGGACTTGTACAGATAGTTTTTTGAGAGAAATCATCTAAATCTGGTGCCAGCTGAATCAGGGTATCTGTTCAAGGTGTTTTGAAACCTTTTCTAGCTGCACTAGAAAAGTGCTTTTAGGTAGAGCAGGCTGAAAGCAGGTTGCCTCTCAGGAGTATAAGAGCTTCCTTATCAGAGCAGGAGAGGATTGTAAAGGACAAATATGGGGCTGGACACAACCATGCTGCTAACTGTGCTCCAGCCCTGCAGGCTCTCTGTGGTCAGCTCATGCTAGAACCCACAGTGGGCAGTGGAGATGTGAGAACTATTCCCTCTGCATTCCCAGTGTAAATTTACCCCAGAGGAGAATGGAGAAGTACAGAATTTTGTGATAGAAGATCCCAAGTTCCGGGAGCACAGAGAGAGCCGATGGGTGGGCTCAGAGGTAGAGTTTACTTTGGAGGGCAGTGGTTTCTGCTGGTGGAATGACCCCTCATGGTGATCAAAGCCTGTGTTCAGAGAAATGGGACTTTGTTCTCATTCCAGACTTCAGACTCACATGACGCCTGAAATGTTTCGAACGCCACTTCACGAAATTGCTTTGAGCATCAAGCTGCTGCGCCTGGGAGGCATCGGACAGTTTCTGGCCAAAGCCATCGAGCCGCCCCCTCTGGACGCGGTGATTGAAGCAGAGCGCACGCTGAGAGGTATCCTCATGTGCCCACGGGGCTATGTAGTAACCCTGGGCTAGTGGAACTGGCTCCAAGTGGTCTTCCATGTATGGGATCTCTGACAAACGGCTTTACCACCTCTGGGTGGATTGGTGGAGCAGCATTTTCTGGCTGACACAGCAACCTGGAGGCATCATGTGGGTGGCAGTGGCTTGTGCAGCTGAAGAAATACTTGAATTCCCAGTGGAGTGTGATTCCTTTAAGAAACTTGAGCCTTCAAACTTGAGGCTTGTTTTGTTGTTTTACCAGTAAGTTATGTTAGCTTCCAGCTTCCTGTTTTCCAGCTGTGGCACTGCTGTGTTTGACTTAGACTCAGTCTAGTGCTTGAGGCATTCACAAAGCTTCTATGAAAGTACTGAAAAACAGAGGTTGGTAGTTTATTAAATAATTACCACTTTGTACAGTTTGCTGACGCAGTATCTCAGATTTTGTCAAGAAATTAAATCTCCAGTTTATGAATCTGCGTGAAAAACAAAAAAACCGACGTGTGGGTTAGGTTGTCTCCCCACTCTCTTCAAGGAACTAATTAGACTGTGAATAAAATAGAGCAGGGAAGAACTCTAAATTTGTGCTTTAGATGTAAAACATGAAAGTGGACCTCAAACCTCAGCACACTTCGTAAATGTCACTAAATAAGCACTTCCTACAATTTTTAACAACGGAAATATCTATTTCATTGTTGATTTTATGGAAGAATTGTGTGCTGAGCCTATGTTGCTTGTATACAGGAGGGAGACCAGAATGAAAAAATATTGCTGGGGATACATAGTCAGGTTTAATGACTTTCTGTTCTGAAAATTATTAGTACTTTTCCTGCTGTGCAGCTGAGAATTGCAGAGCCAGGGGAAAAGGCAAACATGTTCAGTTCTAACACCAAATAGCTGTTTCTGCAGGTGCCTCCCTTTCCTGGATGACCTGTGATTTTTCAGTGCAGGTACACTGCTAGTATGTTCTTAGGGAGGTGAAGCATGTTATTCTTCAAAGTATTCTTTAGGCTTTTGGGTTCAATAGATACCAAAAATAATTTATGGTAGTCAAGGAATTCTTTATGTGTTTCCTTTCCCTTTTAATTGCTGAGGCTACAAAGCTTCTTTTTTTATTTTATGTGAAAAAACCTTTGGTAGCTTTGAGGATGAATACAGATAATAATTTTTAGGTAATGGGAGGAGACAAAGGCAGGTAAAACCTCAAGGAAGAGAGTTTGTGGTGTTCTCTTTTTGATGAAGAGGGTTCTGTGATTTGGCAATGGCAATGAAGACTGCACAGCTGGTTGTGACAGAAATTAGGTTAAATTCATTAGATAATAGATGGTTTAATAGTGTAATAGGGGTTTGTACAGAAGCAAACTGAAAAGGAATGGGAAATCATGTATGTGAATTACATTGTGATTATTCTAATTGCAGAGGAAGTAGTAAAAAAAGCTAAAAGTAAAACTTGTCTGACCTCAAACCAGTTTTGAAAATCAGGTTGGCAACAGTGTAACCAACATTAAACTTAAATATGAGTGGGGTTCAGTTTGAGCACAACTATTAAAAGTGTGGATTTCTTATCTAAAGATTTCTGGGGTTAGCTAACTCTCTTTGATAACAAGGGGTCTTGTTTCAGAGCTTGATGCCCTGGATTCCAATGATGAGTTGACACCTCTTGGAAGAATCCTGGCCAAACTTCCCATTGAACCTCGTCTGGGCAAGATGATGATCATGGGCTGTATTTTTTAGTAAGTTGAGTGATCTCAGTGGTCATGTTCTTATTTCTCTGAGTTCCTGAGCCTCTTGCAAAAGAGAAAAACCAATATATCTAGATGAGCAATAAATGCTGCAGCTGGGTAGAGGTGACTGAATCTTCATGGGAACAGAGAAGAAATAACTTCCAGTGTAGGCTATAAAGTGGTCATGAAATTCAGTTAAAGGCAAGACACCAGTGGAGGCTGAGTATTTCTGAATTAAGAGTGGGACTTGAAATACCTAGGTATAACCTAGAACTAGAGGTGGGGAGATACGGAATTTAAGGATAAGATAAGATAAGGAGAAAAATCAATCTCCACATTTTACTTTAGTAGAAGATCTGTTCTTTGTCACTGTGATGGCTGTAGGGTCCTGTGATTACTGTAGGGACCTTTTCACCAGAAGAAGGTGGTATGGATGGAGGGGAGGGCAGGTAGAGCTAATTTAACATCCACTTCCATGGAAGTGTTTCAGTGAAGAACTCCAGCAGATAAAGGCCAAATTCCTGAGGTCTCTGGCAGACAAGTCTTCCCTGGTATCTGCAGCCTGCAGCAGGTGCTGGCAGCACTAACACTGAATGATCCTGATCCCTTCTGTGGTTCCTTTCAGTGTGGGAGATGCTGTATGTACCATCTCTGCAGCTACCTGTTTCCCTGAACCTTTCATCAATGAAGGCAAACGCCTGGGTTATGTCCATAGGAATTTTGCTGGGACCAGGTATTCAGATCATGTAGCTTTGCTCTCTGTCTTCCAAGCCTGGGATGATGCAAGGTATGTAGTCTGGTGCAGCAGGTGATGGGAGGTTACAGGTGAAGAACACAGGGTGAGCTTTTCCTTGCCTTGGTCAGGCTTCTAATTCCCTCTGTTTGTTTTTCAGAATGGGTGGTGAAGAAGCAGAGAAAAGATTTTGTGAACACAAAAGACTCAGCATGGCCACTCTTAGAATGACTTGGGAAGCAAAAGTCCAGCTAAAAGACATACTTATTAGTTCTGGCTTTCCTGAAGGTGATTCTGATTAAATTCAATAGTTTAATGATTGCATTTTTCATTCTGAGATGATAAATAAATAACCAGGATAATCTGTGTTGAGCACCCAAGGACAGGGGGAGTATAGTGGATTTGCTACTATACTCTATCCACTATAGTGGATTTACACTACTCCGCTTTTACAGCTGCGTCCAGGTGGAATTTTAGTGTTCTCTCCTAAAGTTGTGATGGCTGTGGTGCAACATGGAGATTTTGGAGGTTGAGGTTAGAGCTGCAAGATTAAAAATCTATTCAACAGGTGTCCTTAGAGTGTTACCTCCCTGACTTTCTTTCTCCTTCACTTGTTGTATCTCCAAAATGTGCTGTGCTTTCCCCTTTCTTTCCATAGACCTTAGTGGGGAGTCTGTGTGATCTGAACAGTGTTCTGTTCTGTGACTTCCTGCTGCAGGAGGGATGTGCAGCAGTGTGCCAAATTACTCCATTTTTCTAGAGAAAAAAATTCTTAAACTTGACCAGGTTCTGAATTTGCCTAATGTTGCTGAGGAGCTCAGTGAAATGGCATGACTGCCTGGATTAAGCAGATGTTTATCTCCCCTCCTTTTCATTTTTTTTCTCTTTAAATTCCTTTAATTTTTTTCTCCTCATGCTTTTAGGATCACTGCTGCATTTATCCATAACTTTTTTTCTGGGCAAGATGACTTGAAAACAAGCCACCAGAGACCCTGGGGGAGTTTTGTAACAAATGAACGAAGAAAAACATCCATTTTAACCTCCCCCAAAAGATCTGTCTCCAAAACAAATGCAGTAAACACATTGTGGTACAGCACATTCTGGGCAAACCCATCTCTCCTTGTTTTTGAAGAGTCTGGGAGAGAAAAATACCTCTTTGTAGTAGTATTTTTTGGCTTTTCTTTCTCCATTAAGAAATAAAAAATTGAATGTAGAATTTATATGCTCTGAATGCAGAGGTCATTGGAGATCACATCTAGCAGTTGATTCAGTCAGAAAAAGCATTGACCCAGGATCCTAAACAGCTCTGTATTGATCCAGGATCCTAAATAGCTGTTGTGCTCTCCTACAAGTCCGATGGATTTGAGCCACTCTTCTGTTCTCTGCCAACAGAATGTTTGATGACTCAACCGTTTAACAACACTGGCCCTGATAACAACCTGGATGTTGTAATCTCCCTGCTGGCTTTTGGGGTCTACCCCAATGTCTGCTATCACAAGGAGAAGAGGAAGATTCTTACCACTGAGGGGCACAATGCTCTTATCCACAAATCATCTGTCAACTGCCCTTTCAGCAGCCAGGACATCAAGTATCCATCACCCTTCTTCGTTTTTGGAGAAAAGGTAGAGACTTTGGGTTTATTCTTGATCATGTGCTGCCAAATAGTTCAAGAGGCTCTTTTTGGTAAAGAAGTCATAAGAAAAAAACCTAACTGCAATATCTAGTTCGTTTTAGTGGAGGGGGATGGGGGTATTGTTTGTTGGTTCGTTTTCTTTTCCAGAAAGTAAATGTTACATGGTCCTGGTGTCACTCAGCCTCCTAGTAACTTCCAGTCAACCACTTTCAGTAGAAGTAGAGGTGCACAGAAAGTTCCTGTGAGTTTTGTTGCAACAGCCAGGTCGTAGAGAAAGTTCTAAATCATTATCTTCATTAAGAGTTGTTTTAGGAGCTCTTCCATGCTAATTAGGCATCAGAGAATTTTTATCCTTATCACTTCTGCTGCTTATGAATCCAGGGAGAATTCCATATTCCATGGAATATGGCAGTGGAGTGCTCCTGTTCTGGCCTGTGTCATCTCCCAAGGATAATTTGCATTTCCCAAGTATCACCCAAAAAGGTCTCCATGACCTTTTCCTCCATCCTATGAATTTGATGTACATTCTGTGCATGTCCATTGCAACCCCCGTGAGCTCTCCTGTGCTCCAGTGACAGCCGTCGTGAACTCAGCTACAACTACTCAAGGAGCAAAGGAAAACAATATTTTTGTGTTTGGTGATAACTGGAATTTTAAATCCTTTGGGTACAGGGGTTTTGTCTTGACAGTCTGGATTCCCAGTCTGTAGTTCAGAGCTGTGGTGAGGCTTTGCTGCTTCTTCACCCTGTGTATCAGGATCTCAGGAGGGTTAGACCACCTTGACCATCTCTCTCAACTGAGATTCCTCTAAACGCAGCAGAGGACTTTTGAGCTCCAAAAGTTTTGCTTTATTAAATGAAAGTACACATAGCAAATGGAGAGTGACTAAGATGGTGGCTTAGGAGTAGCTTAGACAGCACCTGGGTGAGATTGGGATGCTGGAAGGATTTGTGTGCAGCTCTCTTCCTGCCCGTTAGGTCCCTCTTCTGTTCTTCTTTAAACTGAGGGGCAGGAGCCATGTAGCAGGGCTTGTATCTCTGGCTTGATGTTGCCCAAGTTCTCAGTTCAAGCTCAAGGTCAATGTAACATGACACAGCAGTGACTGCATGGACATCTGGCAACTTCCACATTTGCATCAGTAGGAGCTCACTAAAGCTTTTCATCACAGCCTCAGTAATTGAAGGGTGGGAAGAAAATTCAGATGTGCCCTGGTCATTTTAAGGCTGGCAAAGTATGAGCTGGCTCTTGCAAAAGCTGTATAACTGCAGAAATGGAAAATGAATATTTTAAAATGGAAGATAGTTTTTGTTGAGGTTTTACACCAGCCAGTGCTGAATCCCTGTAAACCTGGCATTCAATTTTATATGTGCACATGCTCTTGTAATTTCCTAATGTTATACCTAGCTTTATCATGTGTTGTTTGGGGTTTTTTTAAACAAAATTCTCCAGTTTCAGTGTCCAGAGGAAGGTGCAGAGCTCTGTTTTCAATTTCAAGACTAATTTAACTTGCAGATTCGAACACGAGCGATCTCTGCCAAAACCATGACCTTGGTGAGCCCACTGCAGCTGCTCCTCTTTGCTTCCAAGAAGGTCCTGTCAGATGGGGAGCTCATTCTGGTGGATGACTGGTATGGATCTGCTTGTGCTCAGAATCGTGGAATCGTGGAGTGGTCTGGGTTGGAAAGGACAAAGCTCGTCCAGTTCCGACCCCTTGACTGAGGGGAACTGCAAATGTCTGTAGAATAGGGATCCCAGAGCAAGCCATGCACCACAGGTGTGGTGGGAAGGCATCACCTTTCCTTCCTGTGAGGAAGGGACAGGTTAATTTGAGCCATGTTTCATGCAGATTATCTGCTTAAACTGAAAACAGGACAAGGCAGTTTCCATACAAACTGCTGGTTTTTTCCTCTTTAACTGAAAGGTGAAATGCACTATGTGTTTTCGACCTCCTCCTCAGGCAAAGGCTGAGGAAACCTTGTTTTCAAGGCACAGAAACACAGCTTGAGGAGAGAAATGTCTCTGGCCATGTAAATTTTATGTCTATCACCAAATAACATCTGGATGGTTGTTTTGGTTTTTTTTGCTTTTACGCCCTAGTCAGTAAAACAGAAGCAAAGAATTCCTTAAGCCTAATTTGCTAACAGTTTGAGGGTTGGAGCTTTCAAAATCTTGGAGACTCATGTTTTCAGTTTACTTTATATTTTTGTATCTTGCTGTTTTGATGCAAGAGGTTACATGTTAAATTTATCCAAGCATAGAATGATAGAATCACAGAATGTTTTGGGTTGAAAAGAACATTAAAGCTCCTCTCAGGTCCAAACCCTGTTTAGCCTGGCCTTGGACACTCCTGAGGATGGGGCAGTCACAGCTTCTCTGGAAACCTGTGCTAGGGCTCTCACTACCCTTACAAGGAAGAATTTCTTCCCAATATCCCATCTAACCCTGCCCTCCATCAGTTTAAAAGAATTCCCCCTTGTCCTATCACTATCTACCTGTATCTCCTTTTGAAAGCCCTCTTTAGGCAGTGGAAGGGGCTCTAAGGCCTCCCTTGAGCCTTCCCTTCTCCAGGCTGAACACCCCCAGCTCACCCAGAGCAGAGGAGTTTCAGCCCTCAGAGCATCTTCATAGCCCTTTGTTAAATTTCGAGAGCAAATTTTACCAGAAGAACAATTACATTTTAACAATGCCAAATTTTAGGGATCTTTCAAATATGCCTCCTGAATTTCTCACCCCTTCAGTGACAAATTAGAGCTTCAGAGATGAGAATGTAGATTTCTGGCTCAATGAAAAGCCACTCTGCAGAACCTCTTCCTTCCCAGGTGCTCCCCTGGAAGCCATGGCAGCTCTAACACCCTCTTTGTGCTGCAGGATCAAGCTGAAGATGCCGCACGCGGCGGCCGCCTGCATCACCGCTCTGCGCGCTGCCATGGAGGCCCTCGTGGTGGAAGTGACCAAAGACCCTGGGATCATCCGGCAGCTGGACCCTGCGCACGAGCGCATGCTGAACGTGATCCGGCAGCTGTCCCGGCCGGCGGCGGCGGGGATAGCACTCACGGCTGCCGGCACCAGGTGAGAGCCTGAGCTCAGAGGTGAGCATGGGGACTTCAGGCTCTGGTTTCAGTGCCGTGCTCTGAGCATGTGTGAAATGCTTGCACTCAAAGCTTATGCAGAGACATCACTGTTTGCACAAGGACACACAGCTCTCAGGAATAAAAGTTGCCATCCCCTCTTCCAAAACACAAATTATTTTTTAAAGAAAAGATAATCCGTATTTATTCTGGGCAAACCTTTTCCTGGAAAGAAAACACATATTTGGCTGGGCTTGCACCCCTCTGTTGCCCCTTGTTTCCATCTCTTGGTTGTGAAGCAAAGGCAACTTTTCTGAAGTGGAAAAGGTGCAAAAGTGCAACTGCAGGTCAACCATTGTATTGTGTTCACAGAAAATTGAGGCGGCTTAGCTGAGGATTGTGCTATTTCCCATCTTTTAGAGATGTGGTTTGTAAGATTGCCTCAAGTGCATGGTGTTCTTCTTGGCCAGGTTCGGGGATGGCCCCCGCCCGCCCAAGATGGCTCGCTACGACAACGGCGGTGGTCTTCGAGGCTGGAGAGGTTACGCGCATGGCTCCGGCCACAGGGGCAGAGGCTACGGTGGCTACTCCAGCTGGCACTCGGCAGGAAGAGGATACCCAGGTAGTCCTGGGGGAGGCTACGGAGGTGGGGGTGGCTGCCGAGGAGGAGGAGGATACCGAGGAGCAGGCAGGGGCTACCGAGGAGGTTATCAGGACACGGGCAGGGGTGGGTGGTAGTGATAGCTGTTCAGTGGAGTCTTTCCACTTCAACAAAAGTGCGTTTCCTTCCCAAATTCCTTTCTTCCTCTTCCCAGTTTGTATGCCTTTTTTGGTTCCTTAGTACAAGTACAGTTGTGTAATATATCATGCTCTTAGGGAATTCCCTGCAAGTTGTATGATTTTATTTTTAATAAAGAGTTTGTTTCTGAAGACTTGCATGTAATACCTTTGATTTTGTTTGGATTTGAATTTCGAAGGCTTCTGTTGCTAATTGTGATTGTTGGAGACTCAAGGCATTCTGAGGAAACCTTTTCCGTGTCTAAGACCATTTGCTGCCAAACAGATTCCAAACCACATCTTAGGCTCAGTGGGGATTTCACTTCGTTGTCTAACAAGCTGTGCAAACAGTCTTTGCTGCAGTGATTTTCTAACCATGCCAGACAGCACTAGGTTCCTTTGCAGCCAGCCTCCTGCATGCTGGAGGATGTCACCCTCCGTGGTGAGTTGTTTGGTGATCCAGATCATGCAGGAACATGAAATACCTTTTCCAAGACTGATGTGATGCTGCTGGTCTCTGCAGAACCTGGAGTAATGTCAGAAGCATGAATTGCTCCCTTCATCCAAGACAGTGTTCATTACTGTTTCCAAACAGTCAGGCTTCATTCCTCCACATCTGTGTGGAAGAGGACAGTTCTTTAATGGGAACACACTGGAAGCTCAGCTGGCTGCCTGGTGCTTACAGAAGTGTATTGACACAGGGGGGGTAAAAAGCCTTCCAGCCCTGTTCTGTTGCCAAGTCTTACAAAATTAACCTCCCCACTAATGCCACTGCAGAAACAGTAATTATTTGTGCCTGCTGGGGTGTGGGAGATGGTGGTGGTTGCAACGTCAGTCCAACATTTTTTGTGTTCTCATGAAGAGTTCTTAAAAACTGCTTCTTTAATCCAGCTCTGAATTAGAGAGGATAAATATTCATCTCCAAATTTAATTTACTGTGGAGCATGTATTATCTCCTGCATGCTCTGCTGCAGTAAACCCCACCCTTCCTTCTGCTGATGCAGACTTTTCTGTAGGTTGAAGAATGAATGAAGAATTGTCACTCCATGCTACTGTTACGAAAAACAGAATTATTTTTTTCCCGTTTGGGCCCAGGAGCAATCTATGGGGGAGTCAGCAGGGATGGACATTGGAAGATGTACTGTAGCATTAGCCACCTTCCCTTTGCACATCTGTAGTCACTGCATCCAGATAAAAGCTGCTTTCCTTGGCTTTCCCTTCATACATGGTGTTCTCAGTCATGTTACTAGCACCAAACTGGAAGCATGAAGCAGAAGTCCAGTGGTTTTAAATATAACTCTACTTAATTTTAGTATCACACTCACAAGTCTGGACTATGATCTAGTATCTGTTAAAGCTTTCTAATTTCTTCTGGCTGTTGCTGGTCAGCATTTAAACAGGAGGCAAGAGATGTGTGCAAGGTGAGAAAGTAGAATAGGATACCAAGGATTATCAAGTATATGTACAATATTCTATGATAGTAGCAAAAAATTGTTTTACTGGGGTACTTGATGTTAAGTCCTAGCTAAAGAAATTCCCTTTTTAGAGTGAAGTTGATCTTTCTCTGGTCAATTTACGGAATTGTTTCTAATTTGTAACTGTATAGCTATTATTTACTATTACTGGGAAGAAAAGATTAAAAAATGTTACCATTAATATCCTACTGGTTGTCTTGGGAGGTCTTGCTGGTTCTGGTACTGATGCAGTGATAAATTTTGTAGCTCCCCAAGACATCTGTGCATCTTGGGTACAGCTCACCACCACAGCCCTGTTCATTCACATAAAGATCTAATTTGTTTGATCCTTGGGGTGTCCTGTGCAAGGCCAGGAATTTGGCTCAGTGATCCTTGTGGGTTCCTTCCAGCTCAGGATACTTTATTATTCTAATTTCATGTTGCTTTCAAGAACTGACAGAAAAGTTAATGAGCTCTTAAGGGAACAGCCAGGTGTTGAAAAAAGTGAAAGTGTGTCTGGGAGCTCAGCTGCAGGTTGTAAAGGGAGAAGGAGCCATGGACTTTTTAGCATCTACAAATGATAACTTATGGTTTTATTTATGTGCTTAGTGCTTTACATATTAAGGAGTGTTGAACATGAAAGTACTGCTTAACAACGTTCAGTCTGGTTTTTAATATCTAATCCATCATGGCCAGTTAAGTGGGGAAGCAATAATCCCTGCCTGCACTTGATGAATGGCACAGTCTAAACAAGGATTGACATGCTAATGAGGAGCTTAAGCAGCTGGGATACAGAAAACCAAAAATTAACCTGAAATGACACGTACATTTTCCCAGTAAAGACAGAGCCAGCAGTGAGTTTACTGTGCAGTGCATGGATCTGTGCTTTGCTTCAAAAAGCCAGAATGTCAGAGCACTCGTGGGTCTTGTGCGGCATACTGAATTACTGAAATTCAAGAAGAAAGAACTGCCTGAGCCATGGTGCCATCAGCTGCTCTCTGCTGCACCCATCTGAGGCACCTTGGGTTTGTATATCTCATATATCAAATATTTTTGGCTTTTGATATCACAGAGTTCTCATAAGGGAATTTGGAAACAATAATGATTTCTTCTGGTTTTTCAGTTCCAAGTGGAAAAGGAGAAAAGCAATATTAACAATAGCCTCACAACCATAATATGAAGGATGACACTTGACAGTTACTTGAATTTTTATGTTGAAAATTAGGATTGCAGCTCACTAACTGACCTATTTTTTCTGCCTCCAAATCAAAAGAGTGAGGAATGCCAGCCAGAGGAAAGCTAATGTCACAGGTACAACTTGACCAAGGTGAGTGGCTTAGCATGAAAGATCATGAGGCTTTATTTATGTCTGAAAGCCATATGTTTGAGATGACCCCCTCTAAATCTGGAACTGGTCTGCTCACCTGCAGCTTTGATGGGAAAAGTTCTGGAAATGGCTGCCTGGAAGCAGTTTGTCAGTTCAAACATTGTCTGTCATAAACACATTATTTGTTATATACTCTATGATTCTAATTTCATGTTGCTTTCAAGAACTGGTAAAAAAGTTAATGTTAATATTATTTGATGTTAATGTTAGTATCTGTTATTTGAAACACATTTGTCACTGAATTCCTGTTCTCTGTATTCCAGCAGCAATATATTTTGCCTAGGCAGTAGCTAACAAACTCCTCTGCTGTTTATTTTCTCACTGAAAGTTTTTAATCCCAGCAAAAGCCCTGGGGACCTTAACAGTTCTCTATCATTTGCTGAGAACCATTAATCAGGACTGTGTTGAGCTATGGTTCATAAAGGTAAATTAGAAGAGAACATAATACCAAGGCCCAATAATACTGTGTTTAGTTAACAGGGATAAGTTTACAGCCTCACATTCCCCTGGGAAAATGACCTCATGGTCTCCACTGTACCACTTACTAAAGCCACATTCAAATTATGTTGCAGAAATGGAGGGTCTGTAGGAAAGTCTTTCACCTCACAGAGTTGAGCACCACTTCCTACATTTGAGCAACTAAAAAAAAAAAAAAATAGGCAAAGTTTCCAATTTAAGAGCAATCTATAAATCTGCCCCACCCTTTCCTGCAGTCAGTTCCTTTTGCAAAGAGGTTTTACATACCAGGACTGTATTATAGAATTCCAAGTTTTCCTCCTGTCATCTGCAAAGAGATGTTCAGAAAGACAGAAAGACTATACTGGAAAATACATGGAGAACTGGTTTTTTTCCCATAACTACTGGTTTCATGCACATCTCAACTCTTAACCTATTGTTAGTGCCTGATGTGTATTTCCTCACTTTTCCTCTTACTTTCTACTAAAGGAATTAATAGCCATCTGGATGTTTTGGGAGGAAGGGGAGTAAGAGTTGTCCCAACTGCATCAGTGCATTTTCCAAAGAAGGCAAGTGCGGAAAATCTCCATTATGGTGAGCAGAAAGAATAATATCAATATATAAAGTCATGTGGCTCTATTGCTATAATGATGGCCCAAAATTCTTACCTATGGATGGAGAACAGAAAGTCAAAGGTCCAGTCATAAATCATAGAATCACAGAGTGGTTTAGGTTGGAAGGGACCTTAAAGATCATTCCATTCCATCCCCCTGCCATGGGCATGGACACCTTCCATGACCAGTCAGTTGCACATAAAATAAGCAAAACTCTCTTAAAGAGAAGAATTTGAGATCCAGTCACATTATTAGCTGTTCCAAGGCACCTCCCAAATACATCCCTGCAGAGATAAAGCTGAAGGAAGTGAGAACCTGTAAACTCTCTGCCAAGAGCACTGTGGAAGCAGAAGGAAAGGCCTACTAAACTCATAATACAAAAATTAAGCACAGCAATGGAAACTGCCTGGTTTTACTCTTAGGAGAAGCCAAATGAGAAATTTTCTAGTACATCCCTGAATGTGAGACAATTTTAGACTTCTAGATATTTATAATCTCCTGGAATGCCCCCATGCTTATAAACAAAGAAACCCAGAAGCTCTGGGGCTTGCATGGATTTATGCAGGCAAGGCAGAATGTGTATTTTCAGACAAAAGTTTTCAAGTGTTACAGGTCTTGAGACCCATCTCAGAAAGAATAACCAGTCTCCCACTGGATAGAACAACCCCAAATTAATGAACTAAATTGTGCTAATTCTCCAGTTTGTAATGTGAACCTCACAAAGCCAGGAGAGAGCTTTGAATCACTGACTCTCATGCAAACAACTCACACATCCAAGCTGCTTGGATCACTGGGAGAGCAGATGAGCAGTAGTGCAGGTGTTTACTCCATGACCTTTTACAGCTGCCATAAAATGGTTCATCCCCCTCCCTTACGGCTAGTGCAGACATTTGCTTTGGCTAGTGGAGCTGGCAGGCTGCTCACAGGAAGCTCAGCAATGCTTCAGGAATGGAATTTGGCTTCGCTCATCCTTTGGGTGTGGCAGCAGTCTGCCACAAGAGGAGAAAGAAGAGGGGGTAAAAAAATACCACCCTTGTGTCTATGGAGACCAGTTCTGTGCAGTCATATGGGAGAGATGCTCTTGTATGAGCCCAGCAGAAGCACAGTGGCCCTACTGTGCTGGTAAAGATGAGCAAGGGCAATGAAGTAAAGAGGGGCTAAGCCATGCTGACCAAAGAGAACAGACCTAAAATAGACAGCGGTGGGTCAGCATCTTCATCCTGCAGCAGTCCTGCCCACAGCAGAGAAAAACAGTGCCTTTCCAAGGGCTTGCTAAGGAACTTGAAACTTTCCTGTGCCAGGAGAGGCACTGGAGAGGCTGTCAGCCTCAGGAACATCTCTGGTGCATCAATTATAGAAGATACCTTTGTTATATGAACAAAGATAACTTTGCTTCCAAAGACTTTTCCTTGTTTTCAAAAGGAATGCCCGTGGTAATGGTTCACAAAGCATCTACACCAGGACATGGATATTCGGTAAAAGTTGAATGTGCAACACACATTGATCTTGGTTTGATGTAAATCAGGTTAAATCATGCATAAAGATATTTCTCTGCACATGCTAATGACTGCTAAGGATCATCATCATCACCAGAAAATGGGAGAATCAGAGCAAGTCTCTATATCAATCCCCAAAACAGCAACACCTCTCCATTAAACAGGGGAGTAGAGGTTCTGTAGGGCCCTCACCTGCCCTGCTCTGAGGTTTTGAAATTTTTTAAGCTGGCTGTAACACATAACAAAGAAAGAAAAACAAAGCCAAACGCTGAGCAGAAACAGATTACAAGTTACAGACTGTTTGCTAATCTTTATTCAAAGGGTGCAGCACCAATGAGCAAAACAATTCAACAGTTGAATGTGAAAGCATTTTCAAGTTTGCAGACTCTCAAAACCTTCAGATTAAGATTTCTTCTTCTTCCCTCACTCAGGACAAAGTCCAAGAATAACTTTTTCAAAACTCAGAAGTTTTGTGTTTGTGTGTTCACAGTCGAATGCACTCAACAAAGTTTTAAAACAATTTAGTTGGGTTTTTTGTCCCCCCAGAGAAACATCTCTGGGATTCAGACTGATTGTGTCACCTTAAGTGACTGTAAAGTCACTTCAAACTGTCACTTTAAATTTATCACCGGGACAAAGCCAATGTTACAGCAATCGTCATCTCCCTGAATGGCTCTCAATCATGAGAGCCATCAGGATCCATGCCAGTGTTGCCTAGTTGATATTTTTGACCAAAAAGGTGTTTTAAAATGTCCTGTCAGCTCTCAAGATAAATTGCTATAGCCTTAAAAATGCCATGCATGGAGAATAGTAAAGCAACATGGAACAATGCTTGTGGAATAACAAGAGCAAGGTTGGAAGAAGATGCACACTGGAGGGAGGAGACTAAGATTTCTGTACAGCCAAGACTGTAATATCTATCTACAAGCTGATAGGTATTTCTGCATGAGGTCAACTGAACCAGAGAAGTTTCTGAGCAATGTGACATTAATCATCGCCAGGCATACGAAGAACCAGAGAGATGGACGTAGCTGTATGATCTTGTGATTCAGCTCACAAAGCTACTTAAATAAATGGTCTGTAATGTAAACCAAAAATCAGCATTTGTGAGAACAGCATCTTATCCTTCTGCAGTTCTTTCCAGGTAGAATACTTGCCCAGACTCAAAAGTATTAAAAAGAAAGGCTACATGAGGTAGCCATAGCAACCAACATCTAGAAGTGGACAACAAAGAGCCTTGAAGCTGTCCTAATGCTGGTTTCTGCATTTCCTTTAAAGGATGGCTGCTTTCCTCATTGCCCACGACTTCATATATCCAAAGTTGTCTAAACAATGCAAGTATAACTTGGCTATTTCCCACATTATGTAACTTACTTTGCTTCCAGCTTCCATGGAGCCTTCACTTTTGGACTGAAGATTTCTAGGTTCAGCCTCAGTAAAGGTGATCTTTAAACTGAGTAGAGACTCTCCAGAAGAGACCCATGGAGGAGGAGTTACTGTAAACTTAATTATGGAGTCAGGTCTGGTTTGTAAATGTCAATGATCTTTGTCAGGAAAGCAAGTTTAGCAAAACCACATCTTCAGAAAGCATTCTCTGAAAAGGGTGTAAAAATAATTGTAAATAAATAAGGGAAGAAAAAGACCCGAACACATAATGGCTGTAAAGATATTTGTATAAAAACATTTATATTATTCCTGTGTATCCTAATGAAAAGATTACTTCTAAATTATACCCAAATCTCACATCCAGCATTTTTACACTGTTAAAAATTTGGAGCGAGTTCAAAGTGGTAACAAAGTATCTAAATTGGCAATCCCCACCACAGGATGCAAAGAGAGTAACACACTGGGAGAACATCTGCTACCCCAACTGCAACCTGGAAGGGAATGTGAGAGAGAGTACTTGGGTTAAATATAAGAAAAATGCCAAATGTCTGCTATATACTTCAAGGGACTAACAAAGTCATGTGCCATCCGTTTGTGCTGTGTGGTTCATTCTGTTTTCTCTGTTTGGAAAGCCAGATATTGGTAAACTGAGACCTGGTCAGGTGGCTTCCAGTGAGGGAATGGTTGTTGTTGCCTCTTGTCCTGGGAAACTGAATTTCTTAAAACTGGGGGTACCTGTACTTGTCCACAGGTGAGCTGGAGATGAGGTGAAAATGAGTAAAAGCTTTCCAGCCTGAGTTTTACAGGTTAACAAACCAGCAAAGTCTCCTGCTGCTTAGCTCCCTTGGTACTTGTGGCCTGACATCCAGGAAGAGCAAAGAGTAACTGGAAGACATAAACACAAGGTAGGGAAAAAAAAACCAACCAACTTTAAATATTTTAATAGAATCATAGAATCCCAGAATGGTTTGGGTTGGAAAGGCCCTTAAAGCTCATCTTGTTCCATCCCCTGCCATGGGCAGGGTCACCTTCTAATAGACCAGGTTGCTCCAAGCCCATCCAGCCTGGGCTTGGACACTTCCTAAATTTAGGTGAGCTGAAAAGAACTCTTGGTGATTACCTGGAAGCTTATGATGCTTTCAAGTACTGTGTGGGGAACTACATTTATATTTGTGTAAATTAATTGGAGGGGAGCAACCCTGAGGGTAGTACTGGCAAAACTCATTAAATCAAATTTACCTGTTGTGGGATCAACTTCATTGTAAGAAGAAACATGGGTAGTTCAGCAAAATGAGGGAGAAGCTGAATATTTCTGGGGATTTGTAAAGCCCTCAAACAAGGGTATAAAATTAATACAATTGTTATGTGGTGGTGTCAGCTAAATCAATAACATTCAATATGGCAGCCTTCCCTGCTCATGGGCACATCTGGGGAAATTTCTTAATTTTAACTATAGGAAAATGCAGGACAAACACATATAAAGTTTCCAGTATGATTTTGGAGCTTTGGGAGGTGCACCGAAGCATTGGTGGCAACGGTATGGTATCTATTACTGCATAAAGATGTTTATGTTCTGGAGCCTTTTTGTTTTCTTAACCTTTGAAGTCAAACAGTTCAGGTGGCAAAAATTTGGTTGCCACAAACCAGTGGCTGATGGGGAGGTGTGAAATGTGTTTTGAGAATGACTCAAGTCAAAAAGTAGTCCAACAAAAACTACATTCTAGGTTAAAAAAACACTGGGCGATCACAGTGAGATGCCACTTTAAAGAGCATTCTGTGATTTAAAATAGTATCTAAGTCTCCAATGTTGATTCAATGCTACTTAAAATACCTTTCACTGACAGGAATCTGAATCTTTGTGAGAAAACAGGAGCAAAAGAGATTGACAGTGTCACTCTAGAAAGACGTAGGTTCTCCTCTGCAACCTCTCCTGGTGTTTATTTTAAGTTAACTCTATCACAAACAGTTAAAATTCACTGTTTAATAAGTCAACATGTTAAATCTTGATTTTGCTTCTTCATGTGATTTTAAAATAACGGGCTTATAGCTGGAGGTAATTTACTGTATCAAAGGTGAATGTTGCAGTTGATCTACTCAGATAAATGCTTTTAATACAATAAATATACTGCTTTTAATATAATTAAACACATGAAGTAAAAGTTTTCCAGAGCTCCAAAATGGAAGAAATTAATAACAGTTGCAGAAGCTACAGATTTCCTATTCTTTAAAGATCTGACAAGTAAAGAACAGGATACAGAGTATAGAATTTCCCATCCCTTTAAAACCACTCCATTTTGCTGAACACTTGACTTTGTTCCTCTGATATTTTCATGAACTGAGTGTCAGGGATGAAAATGTGGGTAGTATGCTGAGGTTCCTAGAAAGCAAAATGCAGCCTACAGCTATAAAGCCTGTATTTTTTCTTGTCTACTGAGTTCTTATTTTAATAAGAATAATAATTTTAAAATCTCCTCCTTAGGTAGTTTGCTAGTGGAACTTCAAAAAGAAAAAAATGAGACTTTAGCGGGAAACAGTCTATTTATAAAGTATTTTATACATTTTCCCATTGTTTATGGTATGCAGTGATGAGTTTAAAAATATCGTTTCCTTTCCAACAATCTTGATTTTCCTCTTTGCTTTGATGATCTGTAAGTAGCCGTGTGAGTGTTTACACAGCATTTTGCATGCCTCAAAACAGCAGGAAAAATCCTCCTATATTAAAAAAAATATGGGTACAGAAGGAAACAGGGATTCAGTTCCTCCCAATGAATGAGGTTCCAACACTCTGCCTTATGGATCAGGATTAATTGTAAATTAAATGCTTTCTTTTATTTTGCACATGCAATTTATATCAAAGCCACTGTACATATTTCACGGTGACTCTGTTTGATCTGAATGGCAATGTGACACGGGGATGGTATTGATGTTAAGAATAAGCTTTCAGTGTTCTTGCAAGCATCTACCTAAGGATGGCTGGGTTAGAAACCTCTAAAAATTGCAGTTCACGTATGCTCTGGAGCTTTGCAGAGACTCTGTAGAGCTAATAGCTATATTTTCAGAAGATTCTGTTCATTCCAAGTAATTTTTTTTTTCATTTTGGTTCTTGGCTACAGAGACCAGACAGATTTTCCCTCAATGGCTTCTTTTGTCTATTTAGTCTTTGGTGGCAGGGGGGCTTTGAGTTCAGAGAATGTCTCTGCTGTCCTCTCAACTGGTAATTGTCTGACCATCAACAGAGCGATGCAGGGGAGGACATACTGAGCTGGGGGTACCAAGACTAGAACTGGGACATGCTGAGAGACAGCCAAGGACATGGGTATGTGTCCCAAAAGCAGCCCTGTAGGTCAGATTCCTTGAAGCTGCTCACCCTTCACTGTATTCTTCCTGTCATATGTCAGGGAAGCAGCTCTGCCTTAAGTCCATGTGGGAGCAGAGACAAATTGTTGAGATATGTGGGGAGGGACAAGCAGCTGGTGCAGATCAGTGATCTCCAGATCCCAAAATTACATCTAGTGTTCCCAGCCTTCAGGTGGTCATCCAGGTTTAACTCTTCTGGCAGAGCAGCAAAGCAAACTGCAGCCTGCTTGTCAAGACAAACTATTTATTCAGCAGGAGAAACAGGAGCTCTGCTCATTCATAGTCTGTCATTGAAAAGACTGGCTTTCTCAATTGACTGTCAGAGAAGCACAGGGTGGTTTCAGTTGGAAAAGAACTTTAAGGTCATCTAGTCCAACCCCCCTGCAGTGAGCAGGGACACTGTCCACTAGATCAAGTGTTTCAGAGCCCTGTCCAGACTGACCTTGAACGTCTCCTTGAATAGCTCCTCTATTAGATGGTTGAGCTGACCTTGGATGAGTCCAAAGGCTGAGAGAGACCTTAGGCTAAGAGCATAAAGTATACAAGGCATTACAGGTGTTTTACAGGAAAAATAAAGATCTAAAAGAAGATGGAGTTTTTCAGAGACTCCTTTTTTCTTTTGTTTTTGAAAAGCAAAGGAAAGTTCATGAAAACTAGACTTAAAGAACATCAGACTGCAAAGGTGAGCTCTTATAATAAAGGAGACACTTGAACCAAGGTTGCTCTTGAGAGCCATCATATATGAAAAAACAAAGGGTTTTACAAACATCACAATTCACTGGCAATGAAATTATAGTCATGGCAAGACTGATTGGCAGATGATGCCATGAAAAGACAGGCTGTGACCATAAAGAACTGACTGGGATGAAAATTTCCTCCCTGTTGTTACTCGGCAAAAGAAGTTAGCCAGCTTTCTGTTGAAACAATCTTGGGAATTCTGCTGGAAAGCCAGGAAGTTGTTAAACAACTTCATTGTGGTCATACACCCTACATGGTGAGATTCCCATGACCACCTCCAATACACACACTACCTTCTGGGATGCATTTTATCGGGCTTGGAAGATAGCTTCACTAAGAATGTTTTGGTGTAGTGTAAACAGACCCAGCTCATGCATTCGAAGGATTTGTGTAGCCAAGCAAGTTGGTGAAGAACAGGACTCAGGCATTATCCAAATGGATTAGGGAAAATGAGTCCTGCTCTTTACAAAGCAAACTTCATTAGCATGTTAGAAACCTAAATATTGCTGGAATTTTTTGGTGGCAGAGAATCCATCAGCAGACCCTGTAGTGCAAGGATGATGGTGGCTAAATTCTCGGAGAATTTAGTGTCTCTATACTGTAAATTTCATACCATACAGAAATAAATTTAATCAATTCCCCTGGTGCACTTTCATCCATGCAGTGCTGGTGTACTGAGAATAGAGTGAGAAGGGAAGGGAAAAGAAATGCTGAGGAACATCTCTTCTCCAAGAGATCCATTGGATGCTTCAACGCTGAACACACCTATCCATGCATGTCTCTTTCTCCATGGGAAAGGTATGGGACAGGCGAGGGGAGCTCGGAGAGGGGATGGGAGTATAGTTTGGGTTGGCTTGGGTCCTGATGTTACTGCCATGGTCTAATGTAGACTGCAAGATATGTTTGATTAAATTCCACACAGGGGTACACGGCAGAATAAAAGTAGGGAGTAAAGATAATATATACAAATCTTATCTGCTAGGAATAAAAGATTACAAATTCAATTTATAAACATGAAAATAGTTGAAAGGGTCGGCTGTGTTTGAATCCACAATAGGAAGATGGAAAGCTGCACAGGCCTTTCATGTTTTATTTTTGTTTTAGCACATTTTTTCCCAACATTACCAGTATTAAGAAGAGAAAATGAGGCTACATCCCAGACCCACTTGAGAAAAGAGATAAAATTATCCACTTACATCTTTCATTTCTCCAGAGTTTGCAGACACTTGTAAAGAAGCAGCTTACCTCACACGAACAGATTCAGAGATATATTTTTATTCACCTTTACAGCAATTACGCACAGTTGCTGTACAAGATTATTTAGGACATTCTGCAAAAAAGTGATGAAGAAAGTCAAACCTACATAAAGAAACCATTTTATGAAACACCTTCTGCTTTCATGGCTAATAGCTCTGTTTTTCAGTTCTATTAATAAGATTAGAGTGACTTTCTGCTTCCATAAAATCATGATGAGATATGAATATTTAGTAACTAGTATGGTTGTCTGACTTACTCTGTATTTGTACTGATTGTGAATACCTCGGGCCATTTTCCAAAAAAATTCACATTCCTTTCACACCTGTCCTTGATTGTGGAAGAATTTCACCTTAAGCAGGATGGCTTTAAGCCCTGTTTTTATAGAAAATTGCATCTCTCATACATTGTGACATCAATCCTGTGCTGTGTTAGTCCCCAGGGTACTATTGGAGACTGCAGAGGGGTTTCTTTTTACATCTACCTGTAAAAGCAACTGAATTTTGTCACCCAGCCTTTCTGAATTTTGACTCATCCTCACCAACTCTTTGGTGGATCTGCTGACTCACTTTGCTTTCTTTTAAGTCTTTCTGGCTGTTTGGTGGCCAGGGGGTGGATGTCTGCTGTGATTACTGTTGTTTTGATTGGGTCTGCCGAGAAAAGTGCTGGGGCCAGCGGGAAGCCCCCTGTATGACAGAGAGCAGGGCAGGAAGCTGCTGGAAACTTCTTCTATTGCCCAAACCAGCCAGATTATGACAAGTGACATTTCCTAAACTTGCTTAGGTGGCTCCTCTGCTGCCTGATAACTCTGTGAGGCTGATGGTGAGCATGGGGCTTTTCTGTCCTTCAGTTTTTAGTGTAAACTGACATCTACTGGTAATGAAATGTTGGGGTGTTCAACAGTTTTAATTTGGGGGTCCTAAAACTATCTATTTACTTTTATTAGCAAAAGCAGGGTTTTATTCTCTGTGGGCATTACTTTTACCTATTTTAATAATTAACAGACATGGAGCAACCAAGGTCTGCTATCAGAGTCTGAAAATTTCTGAGTTTTTCCTTAGCCTTTTCCTTTCCTATATGCACATGTGTTGTCCTTGAACAAATGCTGACCATGATCAAATGCTAAATCAGTGTGGGAGACTGAAAATTAAAATGAGTGCTGCCTGGTGACTCTTGTGAAAAACATTTTGGACCTCCTAAGCCCCAAATGGGTCAAATATCTTGGTGCATAGGTGTGCTAGCATTTGTTTTGAGCTCCTGTAGAAGGACAGAGGCCAACAGTGCTCCTAATTAATTATTTCAACTTGCTTGTGAGCACACATAACATTGTTCCATTTTTTTTTATCAAAAGGAAAGAAAACACTGATTTTTTTCCTTTTTTTTCTTTTTTTTTTTTTTCCTAATAGGGGTCTATTCTAAGAGGGAGACCGCCAACCTTGGAAGTTCTGGCCTTCTGAGAGCTGACAGAATTTCCTGTAGGAGTTGCCTTTATAAAGCAGTTTCCTATCAGATTTTTATGTTGCTTTTCCTTTTTTTGCAATTCGTCTCTTTGTTCTTAGTCTCTCCCCACTTTCTCTCAATCATTTAACCCAGTCTGTATGTCAAAAAAGAACTGAAGTAAGAACATACCCATTTCAACAGCTAACTTACACCAATAATTAACTTACAGTCCATATGTGTGTCTGAGCCCAGCACAGTCATGAACCTTATCCACAAATACTCTTGTTTTACAGCTGGTTAACTGTAGGTATCCATCCTATCACTTCCTTCCAGGCCACTTCTGCCACACAGGATGACTCACTCTGCATCGGGGTGTTGCCAGCTGTAACAATTTATTTACCAATGTATTTTTATTATTATTCACCCTGTAAGCATTGCAAAGTCACAGAGGTTCTCTAGATTCTGTGCTTTTAAGGTACAGTTATTTTACACAAGGATGCTTTTTTTCTGTGTTGGGAAGAAAATGGGTTTAAGGGGAATATGTCGCAATGCTTTGATAGATTATTTCAGTAGGTAAAAAAGGAAAAGGAAAGCACAAATCACGTCTTCACAGGGATATGAGATTTAATTCTGGTTTCAGTTAAATGAGTATAGGTTTACTGAATGAAATATAATTGCATCACTTGATTTGTCAGAGTGTTTTAAGGTGAAATTGCATTAAGAGTATGAACTGGATTTTGATGGCAAATAGTAAATATCAGCAAATATCTCTTTGTCAGGATTTATTACAATCAGTACCATTAAAATGTCAGGGAGGACTTAAATAAGCTGTGGCACATGGTCCTATATAGGTACTTTAAAATGTTGGAAACCGAATAGTTAAAAAACTGAAGTAAGTTATTTGGTTTAGGTACTAAGACTGACTATCTTTAAACCCAAGAATGTTGTGTGAAGCTGAATTTTTTCCATTATCTATGGGAACCTTCCGCATAGGGACAGATGATCTCATTGCATCGCTGACAGGGATTTCTGGCAACACCCTTTGATCCTGCTTGGAGTCCCTGCCCCTTTCTCACCTCTATCCTAATCCTTCCCTTCTTCACACCGAGCTGTTCCATGTGCCTTCCTTGTTGCCTGTCCTGCTGTGTCCACTCTCAGCTGCAGGCACCAGCCAGGCTGTTGCTGAACCTGAGGAGGTCCATCAGCACATTGTTTTCAGAGCTTCTGCCCTGATGGCATCAGCTCAGCACTGCTTTCACAACAGACGGCTTGTTTTCAGAAAAGGAGGAAAAGTGGGGGAAGCAGCGGAAATCCAACTTTCCACTGGAGATGTGTCATCCCAGGCTGAACAATAGCGAGGCAGCGGTGACTCTTCCTTGCACTGCGTCCCTTCTGCGGGTGCTGGGGGTGCCGGGGGAACCCTCACAGACATTCTCACCATGGCTCTGTGGGGAGGCAGAAAGAGGAATCACCACGCTGATGTGTAATAACAGCCACACATGTAAAAACAATATCTCCCAGCAGCAGGATAATTTCCAGGCGTGCTGACCACTATGTGCTGTGCAGACCTTGTGAACAGTCCAGCTCAGGCTCTTAATGCAAGGACTTCTGTAGGATACATGTGTTTACTTTAAAACAACAATGTGCATTTTTTCCCAGAACAGGCTGTATTTTTTCAGTTCTTTCAGCCACAGGCTGCATTCAGGCTTTCTCGGGATATAACCAAGTTTACAAGGCCTTTCCTTGACTCCCCTATCAATTTTTTCTCAAGGAGTAGTTTCCTGTTTACTGAGAAGGCTTGTGGAGGGACTTTCTCCTGTAAAAGCAGTTTTATAGATTCACAGAATGGCTTGGGTTGGAAGAGACCTTTTAAGGGTCATCAAGTCTAACTTCCTGCCATGGGCAGAGACATTTTGGCTTTACATGATTTCTGGGTTTTACACAATCTTTACACAATTCCTCAACCTGAAAAGTTGCGGCGAGATCTTAGGATAGCTAAAAACCATAATGCAGTCTATGGCCAAGTCTGACAGAGCTGATGCCTCTAAGCAACAGAGAGCTCTGGATTATGGTAGGGAAATAACCAAAAGTTCATTAACAATTACAGTAGCTGAGGTGGGTCCCCTCAGATCTGCTTAGGATCATGTCCTTGGATGGCACAAACCATCCAGGTTTGGCATAGCTTAGGTGGGAACCCACAACCAGTTTTCTCACATTTTTCAAGAAACTTTTTTTCTTCCTATGAAAAGCATTTAAATAAAACAAGGACCTGGTGGTGGTGGTCGAGAGCTGGCTGAACATGAGACAGTGTGTGCCTAGGTGGGCAGGAAGGCCAGTGGCATCTGGAATCAGAAATAGTGTGACCAGCAGAACCAGGGAAGTGATTCCTCCCCTACACCTGGCACTGCTGAGGTACCTTGAGAGCTGTGTCTACATTTGGGCCCCTCAATTCAGAAGGACATTGAGGGGCTGGAGTGTGTCCTAAGAAGGGAACAGAGCTGGGGAAGGGTCTCGAGCACCAGGAGCAGTTGAGGGAGGTGGTGGGGCTCAGCCTGGAGAAAAGGAGGCTCAGTGGGGACCTTCTAGCTCTGCACAACTCCCTGACAGGAGGGGACAGCCGGGGGGGTCAGCGTCTTATCCCAGTAAACAAGTGACAGGACAAGAGGACGTAGTCCTACGCTAAGCAGGGGAGGTTCAGGCTGAACATTAGGGNGCCATGGACGAGTGCGCGGAGGAGCGGAGCGGGCGGGCGCAGCGCTGCATGCCCGAGTTCGTGAACGCGGCGTTCAACGCTACGGTGCTGGCCACGCACACGTGCGGGACGCCGGCCGAGGAGTACTGCGTGCAGACCGGGGTCACCGGCGTCACCCAGTCCTGCCACCTCTGCGACGCCGCCCAGCCGCACCTGAGCCATGGCGCCGCCTTCCTCACCGACTACAACAGTCCGGCCGACGCGACCTGGTGGCAGAGCCGCACCATGCTGGCCGGCGTGCAGCACCCCACCGCCGTCAACCTCACCCTGCACCTGGGTAAGGACGGGGAGCGGGGAGGGGGCGAGGGCACCAGGGGAAGAGTTAGCCTGGGCACCAGCGCAGGCTGGGGTGACCTGCTGGAGAGCAGCTCTGCGAAGAAGAGCTG
>VXBC01000601.1:484800-599601 GCA_013399945.1 Ploceus nigricollis | reverse complement strand
CTGAACATTAGGGAGAATTTCTTCATAGAAAGGGTGATTAGACAGTGGAAGAGGCTGCCCAGGGAGGTGTTGGAGTTCCCATCTCTGGAGGTGTCCAAGGAACGACTGTACGTGGCATTCAGGGCTCTGGTCGACAAGGCAGGGATCGGTGAAAGGTTGCACTCGATGATTCTGGAGGTCTTTTCCAACCTGAGCGATTCTGTGATTGTGTAAAAGGCGCAGCTTTGCGGGGTGTGCCGGTGCGGAGGCGCTGACAGGCCCGGCGCTCTGCCGTGGTCACTCATTCCGCGCTGCATTGAGGGCGAGGGCAAGAAACCTCCCCATCGTGTCGGAGCGGGCCCACAGCCGCCATCGCCGCTTTAAGCCGGCACATTCCGCGAGGCGGGGGCAGCTCCAGCCCTGCTACGCTGCGGGACTCCGCTCCCGNCTCTGCGAAGAAGAGCTGGGAGTCCTGGTGGACAACGAGCTGTCCACGAGCGTGTCCTGTGCGCAGTGGTGTCCCCGGGTGCGTTAGGACCAGCATAGTCAGCTCTTCCAGGGCGGATCCTGCCTCTGTCCTCAGGCCTAGCGAGGCACATCTGGAATGCTGTGTCCAGGTCTGGGCTCCTTAGGACCTGGAGCAGGTCTAGCAGAGGCTGGGGAGATGGAGGAGGGACTCGAGCAATTCTCTTATGAGGTGGGAGTGTTCAGCTTAGAGGGGAGATGGCTGAGAGGAGCCCTGTCTGTCCCTGTCTGCAGGGAGGGCTCAGAGGCTGGACACAGCATACTGCTCCCTGGGACCCAGCAAAGGGACAAGAGACCATGGGCAGAAATGGATGCCCAAGAAGTTCCACCTGAACATGATGAAGAACTTCTTTCCTGTGCAGTGACCAAGCACTGGAATAGAGACCAGAGAGGGTGTGGAGTCTCTCACTTGGAGGTATTCCAGACCTGTCGAGACACAATCCTGTTCCATGTGCTCTGGGATTGACCCTGCTTGAGCAGAGAGGTGGGACCTGATGACCCACTATGGTCCCTTCCAACCTGCCCCACTCTGTGATTCTGTGCTGGAAGGCCACCTGCACACTGGGCATTGCTGGGGCCGTGCCTGGATGAGTGCCAGTAACCAGGCCCTGGGTGGTCCGGTGTTCAGGGCGTGTCATTGAATCCCTGCTGTGCAGGTCCTCAGCCACGTTCACCAGGTCTAAATGAATGCTGGCTGCACCCCATGGTTGTGTCGGGATGTCCTCAGCCAGGGGTCTGGCCCTGTGCTGGTTCTTCACCTCTCAGCTGATGGCTTACTGACATCTGCTCAACAGTGCTTGGTAAACTTGATTTTCAGCATTCTCCAGTGAACATTGCAGGGGTTGCTCCACTGCAGTCTGCACTGGAGGTGCTGTTGGTTTGTGAGAGGAGAGGCCGCGCTACCAGAGGCAGCTGGATGTGGAGCAGGTTGCAGTGATCATGTCCCACCCTACGCACCAGGGATCATAGAGCCATTTAGGTTGGAAAAATAGTAGAAAGAAATTGTTCCCTGTGAGGGTGGTGAGGTACTGGCACAGAGAAGCTGTAGATGCCCCATCCCTGGATGTATCCAAGGCCAGGTTGGACGGGTCTTGGAGTAATGTGGTCTAGTGCAAGGTGTCCCTGCCCATGGCAGGGAGTGGAATGAGATGAGCCTAAAGTCCCTTTCAACTCAAACCATTGTATGATTCTGTGAAAAGACCTTTAAGATCAAGTCCAACTGGTAACCCAGTGCAGCTGAGCTGGGGATTGGATCATGGAGTTTTCCAGACAACAAGCTTTGGATGCAGGTGGGAGATGTTGGTTTGAAAAGTGGGAAAACTGTGGGAAATCACGTGTGCAAGGGCACATCTGCTGTGTATCCTCTTACCCCCGGGGCAGCATTGTCCTTTAATTACTGGGTGCCTTAGGCATGTGAACAGCCAGCATTGCTGCTGAATTGTAACAGCCAGTCAAAAAATGGTGAATTTTCTGATTGGTAGTCAGTTCCAGAGGTTTTTTTTTTGGGATGAAGTATTTTAGCCTTCACTTTGGTTTGTGGACAAGCTTTTCTTTTCTGTTCATTCAGTTATTCAAGCTATCATGATATGAAGGAAGGGTAATCATTTAAGAACTGGAAGACAAGCCAGCCGAGAGAAAGTTGAAACCACAACTTATATCCTCATGTCATTAAATCAAGAAAATATTAAAGAAAGCCCCACTGCAGCCATTCACAGCTTCTAATCAAGAGCAGCTGTTGAGCATTAAGTTTAGTATCAATAGCAGTCTGATTCAGGGGGAAAATGGTGTTAGGGCTTGGAGAGCTGGATCTTGTGAAAACCTGCACCTGCATTGGTGAGATGTAGGTGATGGCACCGAGTCCTGTACCAGGGGTCACCTGATGAGCACATCCATGTGCCCCAGAAGCCTCTCTGCCCTAAAGTGTTTCCTTGTGTTTGGAGCTTCAACATAAATATACCACATAAGTGTATCTAATAGTCCCTCTTTATTTTCCTTTCTTTATACATTAGGAATTTTTTTTTCAAAACTCCTGGAAAGCAAAGATTTGATCTCAACTTCTTTTTTAATAACAGTCATTGTAATTGTAATTCTTATTATCAAGGCAAGACTTACAGAGCCATCTGTATTACTGCTGTCCTTGGTTTTGTGTATCCATATGTATATGGGTGTTCTTTGAAAAACACTACTGGGAGCAGTGTGCTGTGTCCTGGGCTTTGAAGAAATGCACGCATTTTGCTGAAAACATCTGCATCTTCAAAATGCTGTAGCACTGCAGCACTTTCACTTGTGTTCCGGGTTTGTTTGCAGGCTCTTGGCGCTTTGGGAATTTGCTTTGCTATGTTTTTTGACTAGAGTACAACTTTAAAGCTGAAGCTGCCTGACCAACTTTGATATATTTGAGGGGTTTTTTTGGTCTGATTTTTCCTATTTAGGTTTTTGGATGGGGTATTTTTAGTATAAAGCCTTTTAAGAATCAGAAGCTTGTTTTGGGCATGGTGGTGGTGAAGTTGGTTTTAAGATGACAGCAGCAAAGCATTTATCTCTCTGTACGCGTGCTGTGTGATTCTCTGTGTTGCTGGGTTTGTGGCAGGTTGAAGAGCTGTTGAGTACTGACAGTGCCTTTTTAGCCTGAAATGCCCAAAACTTCTCTGCGACATTGCTCTTCCCTACTTTTGTGAGGTCTTAAAACCATCTTTGTTTGAGTGAGCTACTGAGCGCTACTTTTGGGTTCTGTGTGCCCGCAGGCACTATGGTCTGTGGGACACTTAATTATTGACGTCACTAAGAGAAGGAGGCAAAGAGCTTGACAAGTATTTATGCACTCGATAGGACATAAAGGCATTCTGGGGCACAAAGCCCTTTCATGCAGTTAGTTCTGCTTGGTCTTTGAGGATTAAGCTCTGTGCTCAGACCTGTATCCTTATTTGATGCTGCAATTGCCTTAATTTCTGAAAGCGTTGGTGTCCTGAGTGGTTAATGCTGTTTTGCACCTCGTCAGGACCAGCTGCATTGACTCTAGGTTTCATGTACATGCTGCCCTGTGCTGAGCTTTTTGGCAGTTTGAGATGTCTTGATTAACATCCAGCGATGTTCAGTCCGTGTGGAACAGCATTAACATTTCAGAAGGGCCTGCAAAAGGTCAGTAAGAACTGCAGGTCTGTTGCCAGCATGTGAATGTGGATTTCTTTGAACCTTCTTACAATGTGCAGTTCAAAACAAGTTTAAAAACCTTTAGTTTTGGGACTAGGTGCCAGCACAAAGCCTGATACAGAAAAATACAGCACAGATCACTACTACTGAGTTAAAGGCTCAGATCCTGGGAGTGTTTGGAGATGTCCAGATGTTAGGGTGCTCCCTGGGGGAGAGGGGAATTGGGATAATTACCACTCCCTGCACCAGGAACATCTGGAGTTATAAAGGCTATTTCTCTTTGTATGGGAGGGTATTAAGACCCCCTAAGTAAGGGTAAGTAAGAGGCCTGGAGACATGAATTTGCAGCTGTAAATCGGGAGAAGGGGGAGCTGAACCTGTTCACAGGGTGGTATCTGGATAATTAGGTTAATGAGTGAGTGGAGGGGAGAGCATTGCTGTGTCCTTTCTTCTGCATTTCTTAAAAGTATCACTTGGCTTCCCCATTTTCCATTTCCTCAGAATTTATTACTTATTAGACTTGACCCAGCCAGTCTTTTTTTTCTTACTGCTCTCCCACTATGTTCCCGTATATTCCCAAAAAAAGGAACTTTGAGGCAGTGGTGCCAGCTTTCAAATAGAAGATGGAAGCCAAGGCCTTACAGTGCATTATCTGCTTTGTTTTTGAAGCCAGGGTGTCACGTTATTTTTAATGTCTGTGCTGTTTGCTTGTCCTGGGAGCACTGGGATAGTTCTGGCATCTCCCCAGTGCTTTGTGTGCATACGCTTGAGCGCAGCGTTGCTGTAGACCCCTGACACACAGAAAAAACACCGTGTGTTGAAGGTGCTCCCTTGAACACTGGAAGAAGGGGAAAAGAGACAGCATGGAGGTACATGGAGTATTTTTGGTATTGGGTGCTCTTGCTGGGGCAAAGGTTTGTGTTTTTTCAGATGTCATATCATTTTTCAGAGCCTTTCTGCAGCTCTTATTTCTGTGTGCTTTCTGTTGTTTCTATACTTTTTTTATCCACTTCTACATATACCTTTGTGTTCCCTTCCCAACCAGCTCTGCTAGAGCCACCTCTCATTTTTCCCCACCAGTTTTACTTTCTGGCCAGATCTGCTTGATTTCATCTGTTGTGATTTGTGACTGTCCCAGTGTTTTGTTCCTTGGACAAAGAGGAAGCCTCCTCAGCATGCTGGTGGCTGTTCCATGGTGGGGTGACTCCATCTCCACTGAGAGCAGCCGTGCTTTTATCAGCAGCCTGTGAGCTCGGAGCAGTCCGGTTCCTGGGGCAGGTGACTGTCCGCTGCATCTCAGCAGGGATGGTGTCCAGATGTGCTTGACTGGTGATGCTGGTGGCCTCAGCTATGAATTCAGGACTATCTGGAAGGCAGAAAAGATCAATTCCTGCCTCCTCTGTCATTGTCTCAGAAGAGGAGACAGTGTTTGGTGCTGGAAGCAGCCCTCTGGTAGGCTGCCTTTCAAGAAGAAAGATGAAATTGCTGGTTGCCTTGGTTAAAAACATGTCGGCTCCTGAAATGCTTACTATAGACCAGCCTGGAAACTCATGTCACCAAGCTGGATGGTGTCTTGTATATATAAAGTAAAGAAAAACTTGTGAAAGCTGTTGCTTGCTAAAGAAATGAATTACCCATCTCCTTCACCTCCCCCTTCTCCCCGCTCAGTCCTTTATTTGGCTCTGAGGAGAGCGATGATGCTTGGTTATATATACTTTGCCGGCAAAGCATGGTTTGAGGCATGACTGCCATTTGAAGGCATTTACAAGGAAACCCAGGCGAGTTGCCAGTTCTTGTGCTCAGCCCTGGCCCGATTTGCCCGTTGTTTTTAGCAGACGAGTTTTTTTTGAGTACAGAAAACCAGTGTATTTTTTCCAGAAGGGAGAGCTATAAAATGTGACTTAAATCAAGTAGATAGTTTATAGCACTGGAATGCAGTTGCTCTGTTTTATTCAGTGCAGTGATGCCCACAGTTTGCCAGTTATCTCATTAAAACTTCATGAGGCTGTGGTTTGCTGCTTTCCTTAGGGAACCACCATGGTAAAACCAAGTGCAAGCAAGCAGGGTGTTTGCACGTGAAGCTTTGCCTAGTGTAGCTGCAATTTAAAAAGTCAGTGGTAATTAAGGCATTGGGAGGGCATTTCCAGCTCCGAGGCCGGTGTTCAGGGCGTGTCGGGAGCCTGGGCTTTGCCGCGGTATTTGCGGAGCCCTCGGGGAGACACTATTTTAGTTGGTCTCGAAAAGGCTTGATTTACATTTTGCAGGTTTCAACATGAGTACTGAAGAGATCAGGGCTTTTAATGGCCAGCAGTTATTCAGCGCAGTTATATAAAGATATCACTTCCTGCATACACTTCAAATTCCCCAGGTTTTTCTCCTGCTTTGTCTCGGGATGCTGATGCTGCTGCATGATGCCTTTGGTTATACTATACATGGCAGAGCACGTACTTTGGGGGATGGAGAGAGCTGGAACTGTGTGGTATTTTGCTGCAAAACCAGCTGCTATTTGTGGTGCTTGCCCTGAGTTGGTAGAAGAAATAGTCGCAGGTTTTCACACACTCAGACAGTCCCTTTTGTAGGTTTAAACCTTCAGAACAGTTTGCTGCTCAGAATTGTTAGAGTGCTGAAAAGCTTTTGGCTTATTAGGTACCGTTTCTCTTGTAGCCTGAGGCTTTGGGAGGCTCTTGCGGCCTCTCTGAGTCTGCAAGTGAAAATCCCAGGCTGCCGCTTCCCACGGAAATGGAAAACGGGATTGCTCTGCAAACAACACTTTGAGAAAAGAATTTCCAGTGTAGATGGATGGGATAGGAAACTTGGATCTTGGGTTCACCATAAGAAGGGCTGTGAGCGTTATGCTTACCACCTTTGTCGGGCTAAGACCTTCTGCTTGTGTCCTGGGGCCCTAATTCAGTGCTCACTGCCACTGGTGAGGCCATGCTGAGTGATTTTACCCTCTGGCTGCATGTTCTTCACGTAGGTTAACTGGGATATGGGATCTGGCATGTTAAACGTCACATCTTAAGTCACCATCTCTGGTCTGTAATAACCCTTGGAAACTCACCCTGGGCTGCTGCCCCCCATGTAAGCTCTGGCATGTGAAGAACCATTTTAGCCTGCTATTACACATCTCTTAACCATGAGATCTTGCTTATTGGTGGCTACCACGGTGTGTTTTGATCAGAAAATAACATGAGTTTCATAGTTTCATAATGAATTGCACAAATCTTGCTGTGTCTGTTGTCCCACCACACAGAAAGGCAAATGTTTCCCCCCCCCAGATACGTCATAGCCCTGTGTGTCTCAAATCAAGCTTTACAGCCTTTAAGTCAGGGATGAATGTGGCTGCTTGTGTTGAGGACATCACTAGCTGTGTTTGAAACTCTTTGTAAAATTAGGATAATCTCTTAGCCATTTCCAAAGGGTGTAGTGGGGATTGCTCTCATTGTCCACAGCATTCCATGATTAATGTTGGGTTTTTAGCAGTGTGCAGGTGATGTTGGTTGTCACATCAGCATTGATGAGAGACAGCTGCTAACAAACCAGCTGCACCATGAGATCAGAGAGCTGCTGCTAGTAGACATGTGCAGTTGTCAAACAAGACCAGGAATACTGAGAGGAGAAGCTGCCATTTGTTGCTTGCCAGACCAAAGGTGCAAGCTGCTGGTAGCCTTGGTGGGCTTTTAGGTACTTTTGAGGTAAAACATAAATTCTAGGAATTATTCTCATGTAGAAGCTTGGAAAATGGTGAAAACTCATCAGCTGTAAGAGGATCTGAAATAACAAGGTAATTTAATTTAAATTTAAAGAAAGCCTCAGTCTTTTAATACCAGCCCAGCCCTATTTGAGAGATCTTTCACCAAAAAAAAACCCAAATTCCCACCAACCCCCTCATATATTATTCAGTGGTCTTCAACATTCTGTTTGAAACTGGGTGGCAAAGCACTTTTTGTTTCCATGCTTCTACTTGTTTTAGATACTCCAGTGTGATAGTCATCAAAGAGCTGTTTCCAGTGGTAATCATGCCTGCAGTTCTGACACAACACAGCTGTGTTCCGCAATGGAGAATTTAAAAATTTCCTCTTTTAGAAATATTTTCCAAAAACTATCCAAAAACTATTATTGGACTTTTTTTTCTTTTTTTTTTTCTCCTTTGGTAGGTAAACTAGTATTATCTTGTACATGGGAGGTGCATTTCCAGGGAGCTTGAGGCCTTACTTGTACAGTTGTTTGGGGGTTTGGTGTTTTTGTGGGGGAAGGGGAAGACTTTTAAGATGTTTGTAGAGATGATATATTGAGAACTTGAAAAGACCCACGGTTTGTGGGTTCTTGGCTCAGCTTTCTGCAGTGTTCTCATTTCTGCTACAGACTTTGGTGTGCTTGGAGAACTGTTATCTGACTTGGCTTTGTAGTGGGTCCTGTGTTTTACAGGAGAACAAGGTAAATGGCTATTTCATCCTCGGGGGTTTGAGATGCTCCTGTGGGAAGGCCAGGGTGCAGAACCAGGGTTAAATGGCTTCAGGAGTGGCACCAGGCCTGAAGTGGAAAGCAGGCAGACCTGACCCTTCCATTGCTCTTAACTCTCTGTAGTGGAAAGATCACCTCTTAAAAAAACATCTCAAACCCCCTTAAACCTACCAAATATTAAAACCTGCTTGATGACAGAGATTGTTCATCACATGTGTGTTCAAGTGGGCAGTGGCTGGCTGAACATGGTAGCCCTTGGTTTCCCAGTGAGTTGCCTGAAATGCTCAGTCCTTTTGGTGCTCCAAGGCTGAGGGAGTGCTGTGGAGTTTGGGCTTGGCACCAGCCCAATTCTAAGCACTCTGCTTTCTTCTTACAAGTTTGGTTTTTTTTCAAAGTCTGCTTTATAGCTCAACCTACTTGGCATTAAAAAGACCTTGTTCCTACCACAGTGAGCAGCTGCTTGTGCAGCATGTTGCACTTGGTCCAGTTTGGTTTATTTTGGTGGGGGGAAAATATCAGGGCTGCTTAACAGATTGGTTTTTAATTTTTTAAAAACTTTTCTTTTCCCTGTATACTTTGTTTCAGGAAGGCGAATCTTTCTTATCTTTGAATTAAAAGATAATGTGTCTTGGAGTCTTTTTAAGGAAATGGTTGCATTGAACCTCTTCAAGAGGGATAAAGGCACTGTTTTCTTGGTGCTTTCTGATACTCCACAACCTTGTAAATACAGTATAAGTCATGTACTTTGAAAGGCTCAGTTTGTTTTGGGTGTATCTCTTACTGAGATTAGTGGAATGAAAAATAAGTCCCTTCTGGAAAAAGTACCATCAAAATGCTTCTTGATGTCAGTTTTGTGTGGGACTGTTTGACTGAGAGAAAAGAAAATGTTCTTGTCCTGGGTCAGCTCTGATTACGATGATTATTTATAGTCCTTTCATCTGCAGTCCTTTGCACGCTCCCATCTGGGAGGATATTGCAATGGGATTTTCTTCCCAGCAGCTTGCAGGGCTGGTCCCTGGGGAGCAGCCCTGGTCAGGCTGTCCTTGCTTCTCAGCTTCTGAAAAAACATGAGTTATTTATGAGGATCCAGCGTGTGTCCCTCTGTCATCCTTCTGGCTGTGGCTGTCAAGGTGCTGGGCTTGGCCCAGCAGCCTCCTTTTATTGTGTGACGGCAGCTGATGCTTCCCTTCCAGCTGCTGCTTCCTCTGCCTTCGCTGGCTGCCTTCTCTGGTCTCATGGCTCCTGCTATCCTTGCTGGAGATACATAGGACAAGGGATTTCTCAACCCTTAATCTACTTGATGAACTTGTTAAGAAGCTGTTGATGAAGTCTGTGATTGCTCAAAGCTTGCAGATCTGTTTACTGTCCCCTTTCTCTCTTTTTTCTCCTTCCTGAAGCTCCTTGCAGTCTTCCTGGGTTTCCTCTCCTTCCCACTCCTGTTTTCGTGGTGCTGAGATGTCCCTGGGCTGTGCAGATTGGGAAGGTAACTCCCTTCCGGGGATGAGGTTTTTTAGCTGAGATCTCCCACAGTTCTAGTCCTGGCAGCAGCCTTGGCCTGCATTTGTAGCACTGCTGCTGCCCTTGTACACTCATTGCTTTATGCATGTGTACAGATGAGGTGCTGGTGGTTTCATTTTGGTTAGACTGAGAAATACAGTGCAAGTTCAAAATCCATAAATGCTCAGTATTCCATAGTTTCTCGTCTTGCACGTGTTAGGGACTGGGTGGGGATGGGAGCCCCGCATCAAAGGGCTGTTACAAGTTTTCCTCAATTGAAGCCATTTTTTTGGTCATAAAAACAAACGTTTGTCTCTGTTGATTCCCAGCAGGATTGTGAAGAAGTTATTAAAAGCTTGGAGTAAAGAGAGTTGGGGCTGCAGAGCCGGTGCCACTGCCAGAGCGAAATGTGAACTCTAAAGCGACAACGCACTATCATTGTGCAATGTCTACTTAATGAAATCTAGTTTTTGCCCTACTTGCCCTCCCTGCCTTGTTCTTCTGGGGTTTCAGGTGGAGCTGGGAGGGTTGCTGGGCACTGGGATGGCTCTTTTGTGCCCTCCATCCATGCTCTGCAGGCATGAGTTTACTGATCAAATTACCGGCATTACACGAGTCACTGCCCTTGTGCTTTCTAAGCAGGGTGACTCTGCACACATCCCTGTGTGCTGCCCCTTTCTCACACCCTCCCTCCCCAGGGCCAGCCCACATTGCAGGGGGGTGAGCAGGGACAGTCCTGGGGCAGCTAAACCCTGTTTCCTTATGGAACAAAGTACAGATTATTTTGGAAGTAATGATACAGAGATGAGCTTTTCCAAAAGCTTTGTAGCACTTTTAGGAAGTTAGAGCCTTTTTTACTGTTAGCAACTTAAGATGTATTTTCTCTGCCACATATTTCCTTGTAGCCTTTTTTTCCTGTACTTCGTTCCTTGTAAGATGTAGGAGCTGTGTCAGGAGAAGCCCACTTCTCTTTTGGGAAGCCCCCAACTTTTTTGGGAGATTCTGGAAAGGCTGTGAACCATGAACTTGGGGCACTCCTTTGCACCCCACATTGGTTCTCTCAATTCCCTGGCAGACTGCCACCAGTTTTTGAGTACAGAGCACACAATTTCATTTTCAAAAAATAATTCAAGAGGCACTCTTAGAAGATCTTTAATTTGATATCCAGTGATACATTGAGAACTCTCTAGGAAAATACATTTTTCTGTGGTTCTGAAAGTACAAGAGTAGCCCTGGGAAAGAATATCACAAGATTCCCAAAGCCAGGTTTGTTGCCTTTCTGTGCTTTGATTTTCTGCAAGTTCAAGCAAAAACATGGCAGTAACATGGTTTTTTGATGGTAAGTCATGTTTTGCTCATAATTCACAGCCCCATGCTGTTGAAAATTGCTTGGAGCAGCTATGGTGCAGCTGTGGCATTGGCAGCTCATGAGCACCACAGTCACCAGCTGGGTACAGGCCTTGTAAAAACTCTTGTGTCAGAGAAGGCACTGGGCTAGTTTTGTGGTGCACGTGAAGAGTTGGCTCTGGTTTTGTTGTAGTTACTCAGCAAATTAATGGTTAATTAATCAAGGATTTGGATATGCAGTTAGAGCAGTGCTGTGGTCTGACACTGATCTCTGCCTGGACAGTGATACTACTATTGTGTGGAAAAGGTTAAAAATGTTCATAGGAATCTCAGTTCTTCCTGTTGTGAAACCTTGAACTGAATATGTCTCCTCGTTAATTTGTCTGTGAATTTATCACCTCCTTCATATCAGCCATTCAGTCTGTTTTGTAACTTCATGGCTGTGGTATGTTCTTCTATGAACTGCATGTTAGAACATTAACATGCTGCTCTGGTGGGTGGGAGGGACTCTCTCTTCCAGCCTTTCTGTCCTACAGATCCTGATTTTCTTTATAGCTATTACCCAGAAAAAGTCAAAGTTGACTTGAAAGCAGTGGGAGGGAATGAAGTGTTTTGAAAGGATGATCCCATCGATGGGAGCAGTATTGAGGGCTGGGGTACAGAGATGGGTTGTGGGAAGAGAGGTGGTTCAGCCAAAGGAATAGAATTTGGAGTTGTTAATCTGCTTCATTAGAGCTGTGTACCGGAAAGTTTGAACTGTGCCTGGCTAAATCGCGTGAGGCTTTGAAATTCACAGCAGTGCTGGCAGCCTGCTGGCGTTTGTCCTTCCTGCAAACAAACACACAGCTGCTTGGACCAGGCATCCCCGGTGAGCACCCTGCTGTGTCCTCCGGGGCCCCTGCAGAAAGCTGCTCTTGGCTTCAGGGAAACCACAAGAGACCAGTGGGAAGAGACCTCCAGGAAATGAACTGGTGTTGCCATTGGACCCATGGAGGACGTGAGAGCATGAAGGGTTTGATTCACATCTCTGCTCTGTGTGTGATTTGCATAACAGGGTAAAATGTTCTCTGTTGCACCCTCTGAGGAGTGACATGGGTGCTGCCTTGGTTAAAAAATTTGCTGGTAAGAGTCTGAACTGTTGTTGTGGTTTGACACTGGCCAAAAGCCAGGCACTCACGAAAAGCATTCACTTCTTTTCGTCTGCTCTAGCTGAGCAGAGGAGGGGGAAAAAAGCCTGAAAGGCTAAATGATAAGGATTAGGAGAAAAACACTTTAAGGGCAAAACAGATTCAAACTTAAACAGTATAAAGAAATTTTATTATTAACAGAATTAAAAGTGGGTAATGAGAACTAAAATAAACCTTTATAACACCTTTTCCCCCTTCCAACCCCTCCTTCCTTCCCACTGACAGCACAGGGAAACAAAACGTGGGGTTTTTAGTCAGTTTGTCACTTGTAAAACTCTTCCTTCAGTTCGCTTAGGGAGAGGAGTCTCTTTTGCTATGCCGTGGGGTCCTTCCCATGGGAGAGGAGCTTCCTGTGGACTTCTCCAACATGATTCTAACTTTCACGAGTAGCAGTCCCGCCTGACCTGCTGTGAGTCCCTCCCATGGGCTACATGGTCCTCCCAAACTATGTGGCGTGGGTACTTTTAGCTCATGGGGTGTAGTCTATTAAGGATGAGCTGTTCTAGTTTGGAAGCAAGGGTCCTCTATCTCTGGAAGCACGGGCCTTTCTCTCTCTGTTTGGGTCTCTAGAGCTTTTTAGCATCCACTCACTCCAGCAGAGTACCTTTTCTCATGGGCTCCAGGTGGATCTCTGCATCTCCCCATGCACTTCATGAATTACAGGGAGACACTTGGTGGTATTATAGTCCTCACCATGGCTTGCAGAAGAATCTCAGCTCTGACGTTTGGAGCACCTTCTTTCCTTTCACTGACCTTAGTGTCACCATGTTGTTCTCATGTGTCTTCACCTTTTCCTTTTCTCTGACTCAGGAAAAAATTGTTGTTCGTAGGTTTATTTGTTCTCCAGCTCTGTCAATTGAAAAGTTCTTAGAGGGTTTTGCAGTGCTGAAAGGTTGATCTCATCTGGGCTCCTTATCAGGGAATTGCTTGCTGTGGTCCCCACCACCGCGGCGGCGTTGGCACCATTCAGCGCCTCTCTTCATGCCACCTCTGCCCTTCTGCTCGCAGCATGGTTGGCTAAAAGTGGCTAAACAGGCAAAGTTCACTGCGAGCTGTGCTGAGATGGTGGCAGCTGCATGGTCCCAGCTCTATGGCCCCGGCCACGTGGCGCTCCCGGTGCCAGGAGGGCCCGGATCCCGGTGCCTCCCCACCCCTCGGAAAAAGTAAAAAAAAAAACTGTGGTTTTTTTCCTTCTTAAATATATCATCACAGAGGTGTTACCAACTTCTCTAATTGGGCCAGCAACGTGTCCATTGTCAGAGCCCTCAGAGATTGACTCTGCTGGATGCAGTAGAAGCTTCAAGCAGCTTCTCTCTCAGAAGCCACCTCTGTGGCTTCCCCCACCCACCAAAAAAACCCCAGACTGTTTTAAACTAATACAAATGTGAATGGAGAAATCAAGTGTATGCTCCTGTAATAGTCTCTGGTCTTGCTTTGCTCAGGTACCTGTGCTCAAGGGAAGCTTATTTTAAAGCATACGGCTGAAATCTATCAACTTTTGCTTTTCTCCTGCTGACGTCTTAAAGCTGACTTTCAGCAGAGGTAACTCTTAAGAAATGACAGTGGATTGCAAAAGGTTTTGGCTGGATAGTAGGCATGGAGCCTGTTCAGGGAGTCGTATGTTCCTCATCAAGTTACATGATGTTTGGCTACCATTGGGAAAGAAGTGGCAGTTGCTTCAGTGGTACTACGAGGTGTCTTGTCAGGTGTAAAATAAGAATAGCCTCAAAAACAAGTAAGAAAAAAATTCATGGTGGCTTTCCATATGTCCTGCTTCCTGAGGTAGATGCTGAAGCCACTTCTTTATTCTTGCATCTGCTTGCAGAGAAGAAAGAGCCTTTAGGCCAAGTGACCATGGTTTGCAGAGTGGAACATCATATGCTTTTTATCATAGAGGTAATGGTTAATTAATTAAGTTCTAGTAGCAGAGGTTTGCTTTGAAGTGTAAACAAGCTTTAGTAGTTAAAAGAGCGTGTAACTCCTGGGTCTGTGTGCTTTCTTTGCATCCTTTAGAAAGGCATGTTTAAAGATTCCGAAGGGGAAGATTCATATCCTTACTGGAAAAGATTACTGGTCATTCCGAATCAGTAATTAAAAAAGGATTACTAAATAATTGGTAAGGAACTCCTGAAACATCTTCATTCACTGTGCCTAAAGAACACACACTGCTGTTTTTTTGAGATATGTTATCAAGGTGAAACAATCAAATCATCATTAAACTTCTTTCTTTCAGTACTTAATGGGAACTAAGAAGAAAGGTGGGGACAGACCTTTTAAGAATGATAGAACAAGGAGTGATGTTTTTAAGCTAAAGCAGGGTTGATTCATTTAGATATAAGGAAGAAATGAGGATGGTAGAACAGTGGAGCAGGTTACCCAGAGAGGTGGTGGATGGAAACATTCAAGGCTGGGTTGGATGGGGATCTGAACCACCTGCTCTCGTTGCAGATATCCCTGCTTGTTGCAGGGGGTTGGACTGGGTGGCCTTTAAAGATCTCTTCCAACCCAAACCATTCTATAATTCTCCAGAATGAAGTAGAGCCATAAGGATGAGCTGGTGGGGGCTTGGGTTTTCTGTCAGGAGCTGCTCCAAGAC
This sequence comes from Ploceus nigricollis, assembly GCA_013399945.1. NCBI lineage: Eukaryota > Metazoa > Chordata > Aves > Passeriformes > Ploceidae > Ploceus > Ploceus nigricollis. Next base: position 584,856 of record VXBC01000601.1, on the reverse strand, counting down.
TTGCCACGTAGCTCTGTACTGTATTGCCAGACCATTTTTGTCCTGGACATCTGCTGCTTTCCCTCTCTCTTCTTCCACCACCCAAGGCTTTCATGCTGACAGTCATGCTTTGTGTTCAGTTGCTGTGACAACAGAGTGCAAGGCAGAAGCATTTTGTGTTCATGAATCGTGCAGTGCCCGTGCAGAATAGCTGTCCTGGGGCTCAGTGGAGTGCTAGAAATCTGAGCAGCAAGGAATAAAGGTGTGACTTCACAGCCTCTCAAGTATACTGGTGTCTCTCAGCCCTGCCCACTTATTGCAGCTGGGGGCAAGGACCCATGCAGCCCTTGGCTGGTAGGACCAGTTTGCTTGCTTAAGTGTCAGCAGTTAATTTGATGGAAAGATAACATTTTGGTGGCCTTGGTGGTACTGAGGTGTGCCTGGGGCCATGTAAGTGCTGGCTGGTGGGAAAGAGGCACCAGGATGCACAGCCCAGGGATGGGGGACATAGTTACACTAGTCACAGACAATTGTGAAAACATCCTAAAACTTTTTTTAGAAGAGCTCATGTGATGAGAATTGAGGAAGAAATTCCTCCCTGTGATGGTGGTGAGGCCCTGGCACAGGCTGCCCAGAGAAGCTGTGGCTGCTCCATCCCTGGAAGTGTCCAAGGCCGGGTTGGACGGGTCTTGGAGGGACGTGGTCTAGTGGAAAGTGTTCTTGCCTGTGGCAGGGGGTGGAATGAACTCTAAGGGCCTTTCCAACTCAAACAGTTCTGGGATTCTCTGATGCTAAGACAAACTCAAAAGTGTGGACTTTGGATTATGAGAAGCTACTGTGAGCTTTCAAAACTCAGACTTCTATAAAAGGAATTTGAAATTTCCACTTTTATATCTTGCACATGGGAGCAGCTCATTAGGTGAAGCAAGAAACGAGAAAAAGGTTGAGAGAAGTCAGAGAACGTTTCTGGGGAAGGGCTTTCTTAGAAAAGATGTTTGTGTCTGTATTTAAGTTAAAAAACTGAATTCTTCTAGAGTTTTACTTTATGAAAAACCCCTTTATTTGGAGATTGAGCTGTCCTAGCTTGTTTTAGCTGACTTTGCATAAGGAATAATAATGAGATTTTTTTTTAAACTAATAACCCACTAAATGGGCCAAGTGATATTTATGCATTTGCTTGACTAGCCTAGAAGCAGATTCAAGGGCAACAGATAGATCTAGACTAAAAAAATAACTTGATAGATGATCCACTTATTTGTCTTTCTAAAGCTTTTACTCACAAAGAGCTGTTAAAAAAATAATGTGAAAGTAAAAATTTCCCATAAATTATGCTGAAGATGCAGCTGAAGTGCAATTAAAATTATAGGCTTATTCATTTTAGAATTAATAAGACCACAATAACTTGCGTTTCAGTTTGTGAGTTTGAAGTTCTCATGGTGATGAATGAGATAAAGCCCATGAAGGAGTTGTGCACCTCTGATATTCATTGCACATCTAAGAGTTAAACATAAGGAGAGAGGGAGGCTGAAGTGATTTGGTTAATTACTAAAACAGCTCTTGCTGTTGCGTCAGCATTTCTTTCTTTTCATCTCTTAGGAAGCTTTTCAACAGAAGTTGGCATATGTGTCTCCTAGGAGGAGGTTTTCTTGCAAGTCACCTGCAACCTGTACAGAGCTGCTCTTCAGAGACAGCCAATGAATGGTGATAAATCTTTGCAGTTTATAGTTATAAAAATGGTAATGCCTTCTGGTTTTAGGGACCAAAAAAAAAAGTGTTCTTTGATCCTGCAAATGAATTGTATTTATTGGTCCTAGAGAGAGGATTGAGGTTTTTTTATGCAACTTTCACCTACTTGCTTAATCTTCCGGGTGCCTGGAGGAATGGAAAACAAGTTTAGCATACCTGAGGGCTTTTCTTACTGAGGTCTCCCTTTAGTGTGTGTCCTGCCCACACAGAGCTAAAGATGAGCAAGAAAACCCCCAGAGCAACGCATTTTTGCATGGGTATGCAGCAGTTCCTGCCCAGTCTACTCTTGCTGGAAAGATCCAGCCCATCTGCTGACCTGGAGCTGCCTCTGATGTGCTGGGAGGAGGTACTGAGATCACCAATGGGGTGTTCAGGTTGTGGGGGTGCTTGTGTAGAGTGTGGACCAAAGGACATTTCTGGTTTAATCCTGGTTGGAAGCAGAGCATGTGGACAGATGCTCTTCCATCGGATCAGGGAAAGCTCCTTTGCAAGGCCAGGCACAGCATTGTAGTGCAACTCCATCTTTCCCTCTCACTCACATTTGGGGGAAAGGTGGTGAAGAGTCAGCTCACTCCTCCCCAGATAATGCTTGAAAGCTGTCCCCAGTGGGCTTGGTTTCAAAAGCACTGTGAAGTCCCTGGAAGATGTAAGCTGCAGATTCTTGCTGGGGCTTTTGGAGTGCTGAGCCCTTCCTTCCTGCTGGGAGAGACTGAAAAACCTCTGTATCTTATTTTTGATGCTGAATGCATCCTTACCTCCAAAGGCAATGAGTTTGTGACTGCTCTGGAGCAGGGTGTCTCCAGCTCCAGCACAAGTTGAGTCCTGCCAGCAAGGCAAGCAAGGGCTTGTTAGCTAAAGATAGCGTGCACACATGTACACAGGCCAGGAGGGTTACAGAGCTCTGCAAGCACTCTGATTTACAGTCATCCTAGACATCCTCAGGAAAATTAAAGGAACCAGATGCATCCAATAAATAATGAGCCATTTAAGGTCAGCTTTATCCTTTATAGCACCTATTCTCAATGGCAGCCATACCAGATAACACTGCATCACATAAGCATATAGGGCACTGACCTTCACATTGGATTCAACTCTGCCATGTGCCCCCAGGTGACCAGGCATCGGTTTTTGGCATCTCTCCTGTCTTTGAGGCCAGTATATGTTTGTAATTCAGTAATCCCTGCAAATCATTTGGGCTGCCTATGGTTGTGGATTGTGCTTATGTTATTTGGGCTGGCCCTGAAGAAAGTTCTGTTCAGCTCTCATTTAGTTATACTTCCTTTAGATTTATTAAATAGTTGTCTTTTGTGTGGATGGAAAATGTTAAAAATAGAGCACTCAAGGCGGGGCTGTTGTGTTGGTGCTGACAGGTTCACTGAAAGCTGAAGCATGTCTTGTATTTTAAGAAGCACCAGGTTTTGGAAGGGTTGTGCTCACTGATATTTTCTTGACCCCATACTAAGGAGCTGCTTTTCTGAGCTCAGAAGAGACTGTCTCTTGGTTAAATTGGAGTTCAGTGTGCTACTATTCACTAGGGCATGTGATTATTTTAAGTAATTGACTGAGCTTGGGATTTCTGAAGAATTAGGTTTTTTTCTTGTCGATTGCTGTGCAGGCATATATAAGGGAACAAGGCACAAGTGATGATACAGAGGGAAAAATGACAGTGTAGTGATCTGTACCATACAGAAAATAGGTTTTTGCAAGTTCCCTTTCCACAGTAGTTAAAACTGCTGTAAAAACCAAATTCTTTGTTTTCAGGACCCCTAACTTTGCCGAGCTTGCCCCAAACCAAAGCCGTGCCTTTCAGATGAGGTAAAGGCAGGCAAGACCTTTATTTGGTGGGATTCTTTAACTATGAAGCTATGTCTGTCCCCAAACATAAACCTGAACCACAAGTATCTCTGGCCATCATGGTTGCAGAGACAAGATTCCAGATGTAAATAGTGCATGGAATGATGGAGAGCGATTTCCTGATTCTCCCATCTCAAGCTGTTTTCTTTACAACAGCTGTCAGCTGTTAATATCTGCATTTTGTCATTGTGGAAATCTCAACAGTGACCACACAGCTTTTATTGCACTGTGTCTGGTGATGTGAGCAGATACACAGGCTTATGTCAGGCCTGCGTGGGCACTTGCCAGGTATTGTCTTGTATCCATCTGTCTGTCTCTTGTGCAGCTGTGAAAGTCACCTGTAACTTGTGTAGAATTGCAGTTCTGTGCGAAACTGGGACATGGAACAAACATAAGGGAAAGGTAACAGGCTGTGGGGTTGTGCTTTTTTGTTTTTCTGTTTTGTTAGCCTTCCTAAAATGGTAGGAATAAGGGGAGGTTTTCTGAAGTTCAGGTTTTGGCAACATAGTCATTACTCCCTTGTGCCTTCCATTGCACTGCACAGATGTCTTTTTTGCCTCCTCGTCCAATGAGGATTCCCTCTGATTTAGTAGGATCATCTAATCTTGATAAAAAGAACTGCGTTACTTCCTATTGCTTACTGGTTGTGCCTTTGTTCCAAAAGTGCTAAAGTTTATTGCTTTGTTGGCCGTGGTTGGTGTGTGGCAGTGCTGAGGCTGGAGCTGGGGGGAAGCACTGCTCCCTGACTTCACATGGAGCACAGTTAAATGTGTTCAGAATGAGTGCATACATGTACTTTCCATCCTCAGAAGTTAATTGTAAAATGATTGTAATATATCCGGAGATTTTTAGTTGAAGAGCATTCAACTTTCTTTAAAAAAATAGTGGGGACTACAAGATTTTATGAGAAAATGCTGTTATGCTGAGGCTTTTTTTGGAGTTCAAATGAGTAGCATGCTTCTGTAAGCCTTTTTTTAAAGCTTCTATTTATCCTTGTGGTCGTAAGATATGAAATAGTCACTGCCATAGGTCACAGTATTTCTGTGCTAAATTTGGGAATATAACTGGCAGCTTGCATTTTCCCTGGGAACTTTGTTGTCAGGTTGGTACAGCAAGCTTTAGCTCCTTAGCTGTTGAGGGGAAAGAGGTTCTTCATTCCATTCCTTTTTAATATTTTTCTTTTTTGCTTCCAGTTCATTTCTGTTCACCACCTTTTCCATGGTTGTGGAAGACATGGAGACTCGAAGTGGTAGAGCTGTTGTAGCCACTTGGTTTTAGTGTTTGTCTTGCCTCTCATGTCCAAGATCACCTTTCTTCTTTGTGGTTTCTCATTGTGTTTTGCCAAACCCCTGTATTTCAGAGCTGCTTTCTGCTTGTGTCTTTGTACGAGCTTGGGAAACTCCACATAATTGTTCTTTGCTTTTAGTGTGTGATAGAAGCAAAACTGTGCGGGAAGTGAAAGCGTAGAAAGCAATGAAAATCTGTGAAAGAGATCCAGGTGTTTTCCGTGTTTCTTTCCAGCTTTTTGCATATGATTATTTTGCATTTAAAAACCAACAAATAACACTATTTTATTTTTTTCCCCTGTAGTATATAGCTAGTCAAATTTTTATTAAAAGAAATAAAACTTAAGAAAGGCAGAGATCATTGGTCTTCATCTGGCTGTAAGTGCCTGGACTTCAACAGCCATAGCAGATGATATGATTTCTTTTGCAGAAGTGCAGTAAAAAGCCAAGCTGCTCTTCATGCCTTCCTCTTTTGTTTACTGGTGATTTTCCCAAAATTAAATGCTGCTGACGAACGGGATTGCTTAACACATCGGAGTATGTGTCCCACTGGGTCTGTAGATTATCTGCCCTTATTGCAGAGGCAGTGCAGGACACTCAGTGACCAGTGTTTGGCTGGACTACAGCTTCCAGCTGGGGCATGTTGGAGGTGACATGTGGTCCAAGCACAAGCAACTGGGGATGCTCAAGCATGAAATCTTTTCAAGGGTAGTGCTCTGGTGAAAAGAGTAGAAATGGTACTGGACCAGCTTGAAACCTCAAGGCAGGTTCATGCTACATACAAGTCAATGGTGGGTGGAAAACCACCATCTCTGGTTTGGTGTCCAAAGTGCATGGTGTTGGAAATTCAAGTGTGCTGCAAAAAGTCCTTTATATGTTTTACTTATTCCTGGGCTTTCCAAAGGTGTAATCTTTTGGCTGCTGCCAGCACCAGGTTGGACACCTGAACAAAAACGCACTCAACCCCCAAGCTAGATTCACTTTATTCATAGTGACGTAAGTGCTGTCACTGTTAGCTGGAATATCCCTTCCCAGGCTCACCATGGCTCTCAGAGGCTTGTAGGGTCTGTTCCAAGGGTCTGTTCTCCTGCCCAGCTGCCCCGTGATACTCCAGCACACTGCTGGAAGCTAATAGGCTTTTCCTGAGGATTTCTTAAGCACATGGGCATTAAAATTCTCTCCAAAAACACAGGGAAACAATTAGGGGTAAAACCCTAGGAAAGGAACCTGGCTGATCCTATTGTTTCTGGGATCTGCAGCTTTCCTGTTTACTCAGCCGGGCTTTCAAACTTTTGTCGTGCTGCTTAGAAGTAAAGTGCAACCCAAACCAGTATTTAGTTCCTTCTGTTTTTCTTTGTATTCTAGGGACAGCACAGCCCCTTGAAGGGAGGCTTTGCAGAGCTAGAAATTGCCAGGTGCTGATTGTTACTGTGCTTTTTTGCTGGAGACTTGCTGCCTTTGAGGTGAATTAAAATGTTTAAAAAATTTAATTATATGAAGTCTTCTATATGTATGTATTGGGAATTGACATACAGCTTCATTGCCTGACCCTGCTCTAAAAAAGTTCAGTGTGCGATGGAGAAGTAGAAGATCAAATGGACAAGATTGAATGTTCTTTAGGGCTGTCTAGTGACTGACCATCAAAATGGCCTTTGCCCCTCTGATCCACTTAGTCTGTGCGGGTGAGGAGAAGGTTGTGATTTCTTGGGATCCGGGGTGGCAGGCAGCTCTGAAGTTGAGGGTTTTGTCAGCAAGCCGAGATTGCTGGGGGCTCTCAGCTAGATGCTTCCTTCCTAATCTCTTCAGCAGAGCACTCTCAACTAAATTAAGTTTTGCCAAAATAAGCGCTCCTGCTTAATAGCACTATATCACCAGGAATGACTCTGACTTTAAAGCCTTAGGAAGAGGAGTTGTCTGGACATTGTAGCAGGATAACATTTTTATGTACTTATTTTTTAAAGCACAAGCCTGGATTGCAGAGACAGGGTTTCAAGTTCTTGATCTGAAGTGAATCAGTAGGGAAAATGCCAAATTATTTTTCTGGAGTGAGAAATCTTTTGTACTTCTACCCAGCCTACTCATGGGGTGATGCCCCTGGAAGGAGCAAGGTGCTGATCTACAACTGTGATAACTCATTACAGTTTTATTCCTGAAAAATGTCAGGGACATTCTGTTTCTGTCCCAGAAAAAGAACAGAAACAAACTTCAAAACCTTGGAGGTTGCTATGAAACAGAAGTGTCTTCCCCTTGGCTCTATTAATAAAGCCTTTAAATATACTCAATGTTGAGTTCCCTTTCCATTGCTGGTGAGGTACAGTGTCATGTATGGCTGGTAGGTGTGTATCTTCTCTTGTCACCTAACATGTCCTTGGTTGTGGATTCACTGAACTACTTCAGGCAGAATTAGGGTCCTGTGTGCTGCCTGTCCTGTGGTACTGGTAGGGAGGAGGGTGATTTTCTGTTCCTGTTTTATGCAGGTGGAGGAAAATAATTTTGATCTTTTAATACTTCAAAAATTTTTGAAAATATACTTATTTTAGAAAATACAACTGTCCTGCACATAACACTTCTGGTTATTTTTTTTCTCTCTGGCTTTCACAGTTTCCTTAAAAGGGTTTGTGATTTCGTAGTGACTTACTTATGGAAAGCTTGATGCAGTTTGCAGGAAGGACCATATTACCCCAGACTCCGTGTGTTCCCTGCAAGACCCAAGGCAGCTGGCACTGCCTTTGCATCTGCTGCATGCAGACTTCCTGCAGGGGCAGGTTTGGGATTTTGGAGCAGAGATGAGCTGAGAGTCATGGGGCCAGCTCAGAGGATGCAGCATCTGTTTCCATATGCAGTGCTCAGCAGCAGTCCTGTTCATTTTGGATAGTTTTGTGTAAAAATCAGACCCGAACAATCTATTCTATGAAGGACAACAGCCCTAATGAGGAAACTTCTCTGTGTGCTGCTAACGTGTTTTGGAGCCCTGTGTACCCAAAGGTTTGTCCTCTGCATGGAGGGCTGTGGCAGTGGAGCACGTGGGCCTGCAGCTGTAATGTGCTCTGTCTGTGTTGCTTGGGCTGGATCCCCTCCCAGGGGTGGGTGTCCATGTGGAGCTTAGGTGTAGCTTTTGGTCAGTGGACCCCGAGACCCCTTCAGCTGACTTTGTGTGGTTGCTCTCCAAAGTCTCCTGGCTGCTTTAACTTGGGTGCCACTGATCCTCACTGGAGATCAGCCATGTATATTCTCAGTTTATCTGTCTGCAGCCTGGACCTTAATCTCTTTCTGCTTCTGTTCATAGAAGAGGTGAATTTAGAAGGGACCACAGACCCTTCTGGACTTCTAATCCAGACTTCTGCTTGGAGCAGGATCAATGTTGAGTTCAGGCCAGGTTACGTAGGGATTTGTCCATTCTGGAAGCTTCCAAGTTCTCCTCCTGACGTTTGTTCATTAATTGATACAGTAATTCACATTGGTGTTCATGCCAAGGGTGTCTCCCTGTGTAGTTGTGCCTCTTTGGATTTGTACAATTTATTGTTCATGACAATGATGATTTTCCAGGTAGCAATCACAAAGCAGACTACTGAGCCCCTGCTTGTTAAGCATCAATTATAAGATGACTTTTCAAATTAGGTTGGTTTGGGTGCTTACCTCTGTTTAACATGGAGATACTGCCTTAAGGAAAAACACTTAAGTGACTTGAAAGAAGAAAAAGAAGAAGTTGAATTGGTAACCTCTCTGCTGGGTCACTTATTTCTGTAGTTGACTGCTTGGGAGCATGTCATTCAGTGGATGTGCAAAGCATGTGCTGGGCAGGGTTGAGGGATGGCTTGTTGCCCCTGCTGGTCCCCTTGGTGGGATGTGCTTGCTTTGAAGGTCTCTGGACTTGATGCTTTCTTACTTGAAGACTTTCTTGTCAATTTATATTTTCTGCAGAGCTTCATGCATTCTTTCAAGGAGCAAACACCAAATTGATGAGTTTACAAAGCCAGATTAAGAAATGAGAAATGTTCTTATCTTTAGGTGTTCCCTGAACCTGAACATCAGTTGCAGTAACTGTAGCAGTAAATGAAATCTGTGAATTGTCCTGGTCTCCCCAAAGGGTTATTAAACTCTGAAACATCTGAAAGACAGCAGTGGTGTTTGGGCCCTGGAGCAAGGGACTGCTTCTGACATGACAGAGACTAACATGCAAGGTGAGTGTTGCACAACTGAGTGTTAAGAAAGAGTAGATGGAGTTGACCCTTCTCATAGGTGAATGTGGTGGAACAGCTGTTGCATCCTGTTACTGGAGCTTAGAAAGGCCCTGAGCTGTTTTGAGGTACCTAAAAAGCCTTAATTCTGAGTTTGTCTTTAGAGCTTTGAAGTTTTAAAATGTTTGAAAGTAAAAAGATGCGGGTAGAAAAAAACGGGAAGGAGTTTTCACCTTCAGGCAGTTTAGAAGCCCTCTCCACATCACATCTCCCTGGGCTGGTTTCTGCTACTGTTAGTAGCAGGCTGATCTCTGAATTTGAATTTTCCTGCTGTTTTGGAGAGCAGAAACTGAAGCAGAAGTAATGTCTCAAGAAAAGTGGGAGGTGTGTGTGGAGTGTTGGCTGAACAAGCCTATACTCTGTGTGTGTGAAGGTGACGGTGATGCAGAGGGCTCCTCTCCACTCCACATCGCTGGAACCTGGTTCAAAGAGCTCACCCAAGCTGGAAGGGTGGGCTGAGCAGCCCAGAGGAACAGATGGTGCTCATTTCTGAATTTACAGTGTTTCCTCCTCTGTCCCCACCCCCTGCAGACATACGAAATGGTTTACCTTATTAATTCCAGAGACTTTTGTAAACGGAATGTGTAAATACATATAAACATCTACTTGATCTGCTCTGGTTTGCATGTCTAGGAGTAGTGTTTTACAAAACTTTGCTCCCAACCTCGGGGCAGAGGAGGAGGAATGGGAGAAGGAGCTCAGGCATGCACCTCTTATCTTTGCTCAAGTCCACCTCTAAAGCAGCCCCCTGAGCTGGTCTGGTATGGCAGCCCTTTACCCACGGCAGGGTCACCCCAGCTGTTTCAGCTGGGCTGGGAGCCTTAAAGCCCATCCGCCCTTTTGAAGCTTGGAGTAAAAATGGTCTGTGATGGAGTGGGAATGAACCTTGGTCATGGTTTCATCTGCCTTCTTAGCATCCTCAGGATGGATCACTCTGTGCTAGTCTCCCTTTCCAGGTCACCATCCTTGTTTTTGCTGATGTTTTGATTATAGCTGGTGGTGTTGAGCTCTTGAAGAATGGATGTCATCAGTTAAATGGGTTTGTGCCACTCAACACTGCAGCTGTTGGGAGGAGCCCTGCTGGGCAGACACTGGGTCACTTTGGTGACCATCTAGTTGGAGGCTTGACTTGGTGTAGACCAAGTGATGCAGAAGCTGTTTTCTGCTCTTTGTTGCTGAGCCTCAGGTGATAAATTCTGCCAGATGCCAAATGTTACCAAGTCACTGTCCTAATGAGTTTAACAGGTTTTGGGCACAGTTATCCATCCTGGGACAGCAATAGTAGCACCTCAAAGTTGTTGTTCCCATGATCTTAAGGATTTTTAAAATGAAAGAAAAAAAAAGCCCACTTTTTTCTTAATCCTTATCTGCAGCCAGGAGGGTATTTTGGTGAGCAGCAGGTTTTCTAGGAGAGAGAAGGAAGAGACTCATGGCCAAGTTGTGCTGGGAGTATGGTATAGGGCAGATCAGTGCAGTGATGCTTCTAAACTTAACTTGCCCCTTTTCAGTGAAATTAAAAAACCAAGAAGTTGTCTAAGGTGCATTCTGGGATTAAAAAAAAATTATGAGATTACTTGCTAGAGCATGGAGTAAGCTTGGAAAGCTTTTACACTCCAGGTTTTGCTTGTGGTGAGGAGGGAAAAACTGGTGCAGTCACTTTTTCATTAGAGGTTAGAAATAGGTTTCTCAAGAACCTCTGTTGGCATCTGTGGTTTTTAATCTCTTTAGAAAGTGAAGAGGTAATATTTTCAGATAATATAGCTACTGAAGTTACTGCTAATGAAGTTGGTTACTTGGTTTCTGAGGAGCATAAAAGGCTGGAGCAAGATCAGATTTTTCAGTAGCACCTCAGCAGATAAAAATACTCCATGGACATGTTTTGTATGGCATGCTGGAAAGGAAACATTGGAGTTACTCACTTCTATTGATGAGATCTGGATTAACTCTGAGAGAAACACTCAGCCATGCATTATTTGGTGTAACTCCAAGGGTAAGTGGGATTAATGGTATCTCAGCTCTAATTTTAGTAATTTCCAAGTGGTAATGAGAATGTCCAGTGGCTCCTAACCCAGTACCACTGTGGCTGCTCCACAAGCTTTGTGTAGAATCTGTAACTCTAAAGAGCTCTCTGCTGGTTGGATTTGGTGATTGAGTTTAAGAAGGTTTTTGGGGAAGTGAGGGGCTTGACAGCATGGATTAAACTTAAAGAAGTTGAAGAAAGGGGGGGGAAAACTAGAGTGGGGGGAAGACTTGAGATAGAAAAGTTGGTATAGGAAGTGGCATCTTGGATGCTTTTGGGAATACCACAGTGATGTTGGATATCACTGGAATCTCACTTCTGAGGTTATGGGGCTCTGGTAGCATTTGGCAGAGTACCTGGTGCAGAATACCTTATTGCCCATGGACCCCTGCTGTAGATCATTTAAACTCTGCTGACTTCACTTGGAATATCAGTTAAAGCTCTTTGGACTGATTTTTTTTTTTTTTAAGAGACTGTATGTGCCTATACAGTCTCAAAACTCCTTCCTACCTTTTTCTGAAATAGGGATGGAGTGGATGGTAACTCACTGAGAGGAGCAAAACATCTTAAGATACTGAAGTGCTCCAACTGCTAAGCCAGCAGCATGATGCTGTGATTTGCTGGGTAATGCCCTAATGTTAAACATAAAGTCCTTGAATGAATATGAAGTCTTCCCTGATGTTTTTTGGGAGTAAAAAAGTGACCACCATTACCCCTACAAACACTTCTCAAAGGAGATGGCCATGTGGTCAAAGACAGAAATTTCTCTTGGCTGTCCTGCCACTCCTCGTGGGGAATGTGCAAGTCTGGAGCACACTCTGACTACAGCACTGGCTGTTTTCCTGTCCCTGATCAGTAGCTGGAATTGGCTTCAGCTCCCTGCATGGTTGGTAAGGGCCTGCAAGCTGAAGCAAGAGGAAAAGGGAAGGAGCAATTGCTTCTCATGTGCAGAAGAGGGATGGGGCATGTCCTTTATGGTGACACCTCTTTCATTTCATCTCCAGATTTTAAGCACAAGTGATTTATCTGTTGCTCATGGCACTTGGCAGTTGCCCTGTGAAATGTGGTCCTGCTGTCAGGATGGGCTCTGGACCCTTGGCTGGGAAGCTCTGGATCTTGTGCTCAGTGGGGTGGGGTGAGCTGTGGATTTGGAGCTGACACGTGGGAGCGGAGATGCTGGATTTACTCTACGTGCTGTTCTGCAACTTGTGGCCCAGTGGGGCTGCTGTGAGGACGAGAGGCTTCCCACTGCAGCTGCAAGTTTAAGGGGTAAACAGGAGGAAAACCAAAAATGTTAGTACAGTTTGTGCTGGATTGGGCTGTCCAGACTGTGAGTGATCAAAAGGGAGCAGATGTGGTGTGTCTGAGCGGATTTGGAAGCCCTGGTCGTGGAGCACGGCCCATCTTGGGCTTGCAGACTCAGCTGGATGCAGGACATTAAGCTTCTGCCTCTGAACCACACTGCAAACCTGAATTGTATTAATTTCTTCTTAATTTTTTAATACTTTCCCTCTGGGAGAATGGTGACTGTCTTGAGGAGTGGTGGTGATTTGTCTGAGCAGACCAAAGATTAAACCAGCTCTTTGCCTGCAAGTTCTTTATAAAGCTTTTGTTGTTTTATAATTTCCTTTTACATAGGTTTGAAGGTACTTTTTTTTCCCCCTCCTGAATGATGTTTCATTTGAGTACACTTTTAAGATCTGTGGCTAGTAGCGGATATTAGGCTTGAGGGATTATCCAAAGAGCTGTTGGAGCGCTTCTTTGTTAGACTCAGAAGTGGGAACTGGGTGAATTAGTTGCTTATAAAAGGATTTAATAGCAGTGGGAGAAAAGGGGGAGCTGTGAGTTTCCTCTCTGTGCTGGCACTCAGCATCCACCCAGTCCTGGAGAGCAAGCTCAGAGATCTCATAACCAGGAGTTACTGATAGTTTTTTTAGTTTAGTGCTAATTTAAACAGTATGTGGAAACTATCTTGTGCAAATAGAATTGGCACAGCTCCATGTTTGTTTGCTATAGAGATAGAAATATTTAGGAAAACTTTGCTTAGGAAATCCACCTTTTTCAGTTGTAGAAATGTCTGTGTCAGAAAGACCTTGGAAGCTCCGTGTGTTTTGGAGAGGAGTTGAATCTTGAGAAGAGCTGATTACAAAAACCCAACAATTACAATTATTTTCTGAATAGCACTGTAATATATGAATGCAGCTAGACAGCACAATGATTTTCCTCTGCATCTTCATGCTCACAGATTTACCTGTTGAAGTTCATCTTATTTCCAGAGCTTATTGGTGTGTCCGTGAAAAGACTGGGAACAGCCTGGCTGTGTTTTCTCAGGAGCTGTGGGAGCCTGAGCTGGGGGAACATAGATTACTCTTCAACCAGCAAGTCTGGAGGAGGATATGCTCATCTTGGGCAATGTGGTTTAAATTTGTAAGCTGTTACTATCTAGTCACTTGGTTAATGAAGCAGTGAATAATTTGTGTACTTAATGTTCCTGGGAGATTGAAATGTACTTAAAAAGCCAATCTGTCCAGCTGCCTTGTCTTTCTGCAACAGAACTTAGCATAAAAAGCAAACAGACCTGGTTAGGTGACCAGCTCAGTAATACCTGAGGAAATGAAGCAGTGTGTGATCAGCATAGTGACTTATTTCTTTATCAGTGACCTTGACATGGATAAAAAATACTTTATGTACAAAATTTTAGCTTCACCCTCTCAGACTTCTGTTTTTTTGGGTTTTTTTTATGATTCTCCCCCCCCGCCCCCTCATATTTACTTACCTTCAGTATTTAGGAGTCTAGATAAAAGATGACTGAGAGGAGGAAGGAAATTCCATTCTTGGAGCTGAAGTGAGAGATAGGATGCTAAGCATGAATGCATCCTAAAACTCCCTGAAGGTCTCTTCCCATGTTTTCCAGAGTAAGCTCTGCTTAGTCTAGCAGTATTTTACCAGAGTGATACTGGTCTCTGAAGTACATGGAAAGCTGTTCCCTTATCCTCGGCAAAATCAGCTATTCCAGGAAAATGTCCCCTGCTAAATTGTCAACACTGTCAACTTCTTGTCCTTCATCTCCATCATCATCACTGCCCTTCAGAAATCAGCAGTGCAGATCTGAATCTCTTTATACACTTGTTAAAAGAAATGTTAATAGCTTAGTTTTAATGGACTGAAAATTAACTTTTTACTGCTATCCTTAGATTGGCAAAAAGTAATTGTGATAAAAGTTCAAATAATTTCTTGTAAAAGTATACCAGTGTGATCTGGAAGTGATTAGGTCATTGCTGGTATTGATATAAGGCTTTCTTCTTGTAATTTGTGTGAAATCTAGTGTATCTAATCATGGGCCCAGAGCTTATTTTTTTTTAAATAGCAGTGCTTTTCTTTGCATTGGCTTGTATAGGGAGACCTGAAATTAAACTAGACTGTACTTGAGTCTTTTTGTATGTGTTAATAAAATGCAGCAAGTGGTACTATGTCCTGGTTGTGGAAACATTGAATGAGCTTAAAGATTACTTTTTTTCCTGACTTGTAAAAGAAAATAGAATACTTATTTCATAAAAGGCTTTTTGAGGTAAAATACTACTTTTTTTTGGTAGTAATACAAATAATCTACAGCAAATATAGGGTCATTATTGTATAAACAGGGGCAACCCCATGGGAGATGAGATGAGGAGGATGTCCAAGGATATCAGAAGGCTTTTGAGGTGCTGAATATACTTTATTAAATCTATACTAAAATACATTAATAATATATGAAGAGAGGCTATACTACATACTTACTTCTCACTTACCTATCTTAGACTAACTAAACTTAGTCTTGTGACCTTCTCAGAGTCCAGACACAGCTGGGCTTGATTGGTCCTTGCAGGTAAACAATCTCTATTTCACATTCCACAGGGAAGAACAGAGAACAGAGATAAGGATTATTTTTCTTTCTGCAGCTCTTTCATGCCTGTCCCAGCAGATCTTCATGAAAAGTTTGTGCCCCAATCCCCTCTTAGAGGGGAGCGATGCAACAGGGTCATCACACCTTGGTGGAGGGAAATCTGAGCTTGCAACTTGTCCATGCATTTGAAGTACTTGAAGCGTTCCTTCTTGGGAACTTTTTTGGAGAGAAATCCATTCAGTAAAAGTGCTCTCCAAGTCTTTGGAGGAGCGAGACATCCAAGAAGGTTATCACTGTCCATTTACTCATCCAGCGGGAGGCTGCTCTATGTGATATTGCTGCATAACTTTGTATATTAAAGCTTTTTTCTGACAGTGCCCCTGAGAGGCTTATGGAGTTATTTGCAGTGACTCAGGCAGGCATGGCTGTTAGCCTTTACAAACAGGAGGCAGTTGTGTTCCTCTTGCTGGAACGCATTGCCCTATGGAAGTAAAACTCACCTAAGAATTTGGTCTGTGCCCTGTCATGTCTTACGTAATTTCTGAACCCTTTGCTCTTCTGCTTCAATGGGTAGAAGGAAGAAGCTCTCCGCAATAATGACAGTTATTCTTAGTGTTAGGGAAAAATTCAGCCAAAGAGGGAACTGGGATTCAAACATCATCTCTCACAGCTTTTGGTTTCTGCAGTCAGATGTGACTCTGAAGATATTCTTGTTGTGGAGTTGAGAAGATAAAGACTTCCCTCCTAAAACGCAGCCAAGAAGCTGACACATAGGAAGCCCTGTGTTATTAATTCCTCTGCTCCCAGGGCTTCTTCTCACCCACTCCCCCTGTTTTACCAAAACTGGGAATTCAGTGTTATTTTGGGTGAGTGGCTGCAAATGTCTCACATTACCCACATAGATCTTGGCAGTCATTAGTATTTCTTCTGCTTGTCTTGTGTCCATCTGCTGCCTTGCATTTAAGGAGTCCTTCATAAGATTTTAATCTCTAGCAAGTCTTCTTTTCAAACTGAAGTAGAGCAAGGCTTTTCACTTTTAATTTAATGTGGAGTTCTATGAGGAGAAGTTTGAGGGTAGAAAGCAGAGTCAGTGTTGCATGTGTTTGTGGTGAACCAAGATCCTTTCACCACTGGTCCACTGCATTTGCAACATTGCCTTTACATGGACAGACCCTGGGTTTGACTAATTTTCTCCTTTCAGAGGCTCTTGCAACTGATGAATCTCCTGTTTTGGCTCTAAATTTTATGTCATTGAAGTAGAGACCAAAGATGAAATGCATTGTGCCAAAAGAAGACAGCTGTCTACTATGGCTGATGTATGCTGCTCTTAAGGGTTTAAAATCAGCTTTTAGGGTTTTTTGCCTGTGAGTGCAAATTTTGCCATATTAATTGCTTTAAGGGTAAGGACTGATATTCAGTTGAAATCAGAATTTTATTGGGAAGTGGTAAACTTTAATTTTCTGATCAGACCATCAAGGAAGCAAACCTCTAGAATCTGTGCCGTTTGATATCTTTTGGATTTTCCTCCATTTCTATTGCACTGTTGTACAGATCTTTTTTTGAAGTGATACTGTGAAGATGAACATTTGGGGTTGTGTGGTAGTAGCTTTCTGTGACTCCTGAGTGAGGTACCTGTCTAGGCAGGTGTGGAGGAACAGAGACATGGAATACTGTGGAGCCTTGGAAGTCTGAGCTTTTGGAGAAGCCAAACCCTCATTGATGAGCCTCAGCAGTAGATTGAAGAGTGTGATGATCTTCATCTTTCTTGGGGTGTCTGTGGATTGAAGGACCACAGGTAGGTTGGTTTGAGTTTGACTTATCAGTAAATTTAAGAATTTAGTGAAAACAAAGCCTTGAGAGCACTGTATTGTTTGAGACTTCACAAAGGCAGAGGCTTTACAGATGGGCCTAAGTGGCTGTTTCTTTCCCTAAAAAATACTATCAAAATGTCAGCATGCAAACTAAGGACCCTGAAAGGAGAGGGAAAAATAATTATTTTGACCCCTATTTTGTGGGCTTCTACTGATGGGCAACAAATTACTTGAAGCTTTAATGTGTGGTATTTTACTTTACTAACTGAGTTATGAGAGTTGTCATCTAACTTCAAAAAAAGCTTTTTCATTACCTAGGGATTCAGCATTTTTAAAATGCATGTACTTAGCAGTACTAATAAGACAATGAATTTTAAATTTTTCTCTCCTGAGAAAAAATCTTCCCTCTGGTTGAATTCCTTTAGGCTTCACAGCAGTGTAGTGTGCCTGAAGAAAATCTCATCACTTGGCATTTGGTGCAGATTGTTAAACTCACTTTCTGTGCAATGACCCTGTGTTGGGCAGTGCTGTTACCTAAGGAAATCCCTGCTTGATGTTCTGCTTGAAGAATGTGTGCAGGACTGGGCAGGGTGTGGTGTGGTCCAACAAGCTGTGGCACGTGACTAACACAGGGCTCAGGGATGTGGAGTTTGTCGTCCCAAGGGCACGATGGTCCTTGGTGTGTGTTGGGAGACTCTGAACCATCTGGGCATGAAATGCATTTCTCTGCATAGCTCCCACCAGGCTGCTCAGCCAGTTCTTGGCAGCACAGCTGCCTCACTGCTCTGCTGCTAACAAGGTGAATTAATTGCACATCTGGAATTCCCAGGGTTGCATTGCATTCCTGCCACTGGGAACCAGGCGCTAACATTTAGCTTCCCACCACACTGTATGGCCCAACTTTCAACACCACCACATAAGCTCAGAAAGTTAGAAGTTCCTACAGAAGGTCTTTTAAATGCATTAATGTTTAATTTTCTTGTAGCTGCTGGGGCTGATGTTGGAAAGCACTTTTCCCAGGAAACTCATTTGATGTTACATTGTCTCAGCAGTATCCCAGGTGGTGTTTGATCCCACTTCAGCAACTCTGTTGGTATCTTCTCAATCCTTCCTTTACAGAGCAGCAAGGTAATATCTCAGTTTGGAAACCTCCCTCATACAAAACAGTAAAGAAAGACTGTTCATGTACCCATTCTTTTTCAGAGTTTTCTCTGTTCCTGGATGGGCAGCCTTTAGCCTGTAGAAGGAATTTTGATCTATAAGTAGCTTTCCAAGTCAAGGTCTGGTGTGGATACATTGAGGTGTTTTGGACCCTGATGTGAAGCAGATCTGGCTCTCTTCTAATATGTCAGTTAAATCAAGAGCTGCAGATTTTGCAGCTGGACATATCAAGAAGTCTGGACTTAGCATTACCTTTGAAGGGTCAGCAGGAAAGCATCCAATTTTATTCTCTTTGTTCATGGTATTCCAAAATAATCTTACAGAATTGCTTCTGTCCCTTCATGCTACCTTCTTGAGTACTTGTGTTTTTTGGCTAAACTCTTTTCTGAGAAATAGCCACTGCATTAAGTAGTACTTTGTCCTTCATGTGTCTCCAGATGGGATGTGTGGGTGAACATGAACTCACACACTTGTGTGTAACACACCGTTGTGACTTCCACAAGCTCTGGCAGCACGTACAGATTATTCTCCAGAGGCGAAGTTGAAGGCATAGTCTGGCTGTTACGTGTGAATCAGGAACTGGAGTGCAGTTCCTTCTCTGCTTCAGTAAAAATTTGGAAGAGCTTGGCTTATAAATTCCCAAAACATATTTGAAACATAACTCAGTGGCAAGCTTTGTTTTGGAAATGACCTCGCTCCAGCAATGGTTTTGTCAAGTCTGTTTATCCCAATTTCTTCCCCAGCTTAATAGGCTGAGAAAGTAAAAACGATTGTGTATGTGGGTGGTTGAAAATGGGCTCTATGGATATTGCTGCAATTTGAGTTTCATAAATAATGGTAGCTTGTGCATAAGCCTGTAATTGACTGAAAATGCATTAAAAGTTAACATGAAGGCAGGTCAACTGCTGCTTAAAATCCATTGCTGCAGTCTCTTGGGAGGAGAGGAAGATGGAGAGGCAGGAGATACACAAACTGTGCAGTGTTAAACAGTGGGACTCAAATGTGCTCAAAGTTAGTTTTCTTAAATGTTTGCTGAAAAGAACAAAACTTAAGTACTTGAGAAAAGAAAGCTGTTGATTCTGTATCAGACCAGGTGATGGATGCTCACAGCAACAGTATTATTCCCAAATAACAGTGCTGTTAATTATGACCTGTGTCTGAAAAAAATCTGGGGCTGGTGAGTGGGAGTTAGAAAGGCTGAAGGGAGAGTAAACCATCAAAATTCCAAAGAATTCAGCGTTCTGTGTGAAGAACATTTCTGGCTTCTCCGTGGCTGTACAGCCAGCAGTGCGTGAGTCAGTCTGGAGGGTCATGTTACTCCCAGAGCTGCTGAACTTGCTGCTGCTTAGAGCACTCATTGTATATAGACATATCACTTAATTTGTTCTTAATTAAGCTCAACAATACGAGCTGTGTGTTTTTGATATCTCATTCAGATAGGAGCAAAGCCAGGTGTTAGAGCTGTTGCAGGCTGTGAGCACATGTAGGTCAGGGGTGAGTGGGTAAAGTGCTGCCTTTTGAAAGGGGAAAAGGCTTCAAAATGTTATTTAATAGAAATTAGCTGATTATCATAAGTGATGGAGCCATTGAACTGGGTGGAGCAGCAGTGCTCCAGTGGGAGCTGGTGTGACCACCTTCAGGAGTGCTGGGCCTGGAGCAGGGGGCATCTCACTCACCCACACATATGGGCACCATACAGAATAATTTTCATGCTGTCTTTGGTCAGGACACCTCATCTGGGTTTGTTGAACTCCTGAAACTGAAGCATCGCATGCTTTGACTTTAGGTATGCTGATTGAAAGAGCAGGGGGAGGACACTGAGCTGCAGATGGGCGAGGCTCCTGGGAGGGTATGCAGAAGGAAAACAGGCCTCAGGAAGACCTGCTGACATTCCTGCACTAACAACATTCACAAAATGCTTTTTATTTCATTTCATTTTTTCCCCCTCAGAAGTCAGTAAAATCTAGTTGTCCTTTAAAGAAACGGTTTCACAATTCTCACCAGATTATCTGGTACTACATTTCTTGCAAGGTACCGCACTACAGTCCAGTAGACTTTTTTCTTTTAACAGGAAGTAATATTTTTGCCAATTGGCCAAATACCATATTTAAAGAAGCTGTGACCTTAGTTTTCTGTAGCTATTTAAACTTTTGGAGTTTGAAAGTAGTTTTTGGTCTCTTTCTTCTCAGCCAGTCTCCCATCCCCACATCTCCACCTGTGAAAAGGTACAATTGGAGCTGAACATCAGGAATACTCCCTCCAACACCTCCTTCTGTCAAATTAAAATTACTGAGGGGAAATTATCGAAATGGGATTTGCTCTTTAAGTTGAAGACTATGAGAATATGACTTGAAAGTGGGTAAGACTTGTTGCTTTCTTGTGATTCCTGTGGAGATGTGGTCTTACACAAGAAACATTCATGAGAGGTGCTTTTCCGTGTTGCTGAGGATCAAGGATGGAAAGTGTCCAATTCAATGGAAAGCTTTTTGGTGCGTCTGCTCTGCCCTGCTGCTGCCACCAGCTCTGATCTTCGTGGGGCTGTGGTACTGGTGGTTGCTTGCTTCAGATTTTACTGGATGGTAGTTGTATCTCCAACATGAGAAAAACTCTTTAGAAAATGTAATCTTCCTTGGACACCAAGGTCCCACAGTGACTTGGAATGGGTGGGAATTGTCGGTTTTCAAGGGTTGTTATTACTGCATGCACTGTTGGTGTTGTTGTTGGACTGTCAGTAATGAAAGGAAGGTAATAACTGCATTCCTTTGCCAAGAATAAAAGACAAGTTTTGTCTTTTCTGCATACATAAATTTTTCTGATTTTTTTTTTCTTTGCTTCTTGGGTAAAACTCCTGTTTTGTGAGAGTAGACTCCCACTTTCTTGTGTTCCTTCAGTTGTGGGAGTGACCTGTTTTCACCCATACCTATTATGCATGGCTTGTGGAGGGGCTTCTGGACCTTTGATACAAGCAAATGAACTTTCCAAGGATCCCAGCCTACAGTAACACCAATCTGGCTTGTTTTGGTGCTGATACTGGTGGCAGGAGGTATCTTTGCAGGCCTGATACGTGAATGAGATGGAGCCCTCCCCAAAATGGCCCATGGCATCCTTGATCATCTGTGATCTGCTGTGCTTGCCCAGCATAAAGGGCCTTTTAAAAATGAGCTTTTATAATTTGTGCTGAAAAAGGACTTTGAGGCTTCCTGTGCAGCTAGGATTTTTGTTGGACATGGGATCTTCCCTGTCCCCAGTGAATAAACACAGCTGGCTGTTTTGGGAAATGGACTTAACATCTTTGCATCAAAGCTGTACAAATAAGACATCAAGCTGTACTGAATTAATGGATAAGGTTTTCTGACTTTTACACTGACTTAAAAGTGATCAAATACAAAAATGCATTTTTTGCAAGGCTGCCTTCAGCCCAGAGCAGGGGGAAATAAGCCTCCCCCCTTTGGATACATGACTAAAACAAGCAGCCTCAATGACCTATCAATGTTGGATTATCATGCAATAATTTACTGGGCAGCCTTTTGCTGTCCAGAGCCGCCCACGCACAGGAGTCAATGGTGCCTTTGTTTGGGAGTGCTGGAAGAATGCATGATCTAATGGGGTGGTGGGAGTTTGCCTTCGTTCCAGCATGCTCCAGGCTGTGCTCATTCCCCCAGTGTCCCAAACGCATTTCCTTCCTCTGTCCCCATCTTAGAACGGGCTCCCAGAAAAAACAATCCATGTTTGTGTCTCTGTCAGGCTTTTTTAAAACCCCAGCACCCGTCTGTGGTGGAGCTCCACATGCCAGAATCTTTGGTTTGGTGGTGCATGGTTTAAGAAAAAACTGTTAAAATCCTTCAGGCCTTTCTTGTTCATCATATGCGCACATAAATCTTGAGGCTCTTCAGGTGAGGACAAGAAAATAAACCTAAGATTTATTATTACTAGCTTGTGTTCCTCTAAAGGCTCGGAATGTGAGAACTGTTGTCTGTGCTTCTGCATGGAGTTATTTCCCTAGTGGAATTCCTCAGAAAGTGGAAATCCTTTACTTTCCTTTTTCAGATGCTGGATATTCCATTTGCTTGGGCAATACCAGTGCTCTTATCTTCCTTCTCCTCTACAAATTTTCTCAGAAAGCTAGGATGTAGTTGTAAAAGGACATTTGCTCTATAACTTCAGCAATTTCTTGATTTTGGTCATAAGTGTGGCTTTTTCATGCACATGTGATGGAAGCGATATAACTTAACACTTTTGTGTCTTGCAGGTGTTGGGCTGTTGTTTAATGAAAGTACTTTATTCCAAAAGAACAAGTGTCTCCAGGTGTTTCTCACTCTCCTCTCCTCCTTATAAACTCTGTCCTGCTCTTGTTGCCCATCTGTACGCTGAAAAATCCTATCCCATTCGCATTAGATGGGATAACTCATTCTCCTTAAACATTGCCCTCTCATTTGCTGCCCCTGTGATCCAGGAGGGAAGGCTCTGGCAGGGTTTCCAGCATGAGACATTGAACAAAATACTGTGGTAGCTGAGAACTTAGAGTGGTTGGTTGGCTCAAGATGCAGTGATTGCTCTTGAAGAAAACCTTGTGAACTTGCTGGCCTCTGTCGGCTGACATCCAGATTTCTGTTCCCTGCAAGGAAGACACTGCTTGGGTGAGGTTCTGGGATCTGTGTGTCTGGAAGAATTGGAGCCAGTCTGTTTTGCTCATGGCTGGTCCAGCATTGTGCTGGGTGCTGGGAGAGCTGATGGTTCAAGAAGGGCAGAGTTGAGGAAGGAATAAGGGTGAGTGGCATGGAGCACATTTTGATCTAGTAACTGGGAAAGGCTGGCATATCTTCCTGGGAATGATGGGGAAACAGGTCAGAAGAAAAAAGCAAAATGAAATGCCAATTATATCTGATTGCCCTCTGCCCTTTACTGTAAAATGGAAATTAAATCCAGTCAAAAAGTACTAAGTAGGCTCTATTTGTTACTGGGTTTGTTTTCAATTCTTTTATCCTTTACTAAGACATAGGTTGTCAGCAAGTACCTGTGTGAGAAAAGCTGCCTTGAAACAGGAGCCAAGCAAAAGAGAAACAGTAAAGTTTAACCATTTCATTACTGCCCAGTGGATTTTGTGGAAAATAAATCTGCTACGATTTGGTTCTTTGCCCAATGCAGTCTTCTCAGGTGGATTATTTTTTCCCTCAGCAAAACTCAGTGGCTGTATGCAGGAGAGGTACTTTCCATGTACCAGTCCCATGTGCAGGGATTCGAGTGGACCGATAATGAAGGGGGCTGAGTGTCCTCTGGGCTTATCTCACCCAGGCATCTGCTCACAATTCAACACTTGTAGTCACCGTGCCAGCTGGCGGGACAGTTTTCCTGATGTAAATTATCCATCCGTTCTGAGGGGCCTGAATACAAGGAGGTCTTTTGTGTGTAGAACGAATTCCTAACTTCAGGGAAAAGGGAGGAGTTTCTGAATATCTAAATGGCATTTATGGGTTTTAGCATGGCACATTTCCTGGTGGACCTTGGGATACTGAATTTGGCAATGACCCAGCTGAGGGAGGGCTGTAATTGCTGGTGACAGCTGGCCAAGCCCAGCAATGTGAGAAGGTTGTTTGGGGCAGTATCCCCTGAATCAAACAATGCTGAACATTTTCAATGCCACTTCTACTGCCTCTCTAGGCACAGGACTTGCTCGTTCCTTTGAATCTGTAATTGCAATATTGTTTTGAAGGCTTGTATGTGTGCTTGCTTACAGTAGAGGAAGGGATTAAAGGTTTTTTTCGTGATCCTGAATTGTCAGAGGGGGCTGGTTATCGTGTCACCTTGTCACTTGCTGGTGAACAGCTCCATGCCTCAGAAAAGATGCGGTTTTAAAATGTGTGGCTCATGATTTTGAGCTCTGGATGCTTTAAAACACGCATCAGGTTGCACTTGTGAAGCGCTAAGCTCATGGTCACTGATTCCAGCATCTGGAGTTCCTCCTGCAAAACAGATCTGTCACTTCTCAATACACACAGGGAAATACTACCTGACACTTTACATTATCAGACAATTCTAAGCCAAACTGAGCTCCAAGTCAGTATTGGCTTCTAGGAAGAGGAGAACAATGTATTTTTGTCTTTTAAATGTAATGTTTAAAACTGCCTTTCACCTGGTTATTGCTGTCACAATTTCTTAGCGTAATAGCTATATATGTTTATTCAGCCTGGCAAGACATGAAAGCAACCTGGGCTCTTATCTTTGCTAGAAAAAGATTCTGCAGCCTCAAAGAACTGCCAGGCTGTTAAGCACAGTATTTATGTTCAGTGTGAACAGTGGGGAAACACATTTCCACACTGTGTCAGCTGGTCTTGGGTAAACTCCATTGTTCCTGCTGTATTTACCCAGCAAGGCACTGCACAGCCTCTCTCTGTGCATTAACTGCATTCCTCTTTAATGCCATTAACTGCACTGCTCAAGGAGTTATGCTGCCACCTGCCATAAATGTCTTTTTCACGTGGGTTGCTCACTTGGGAGGGGCTTGAATGCGTTTTCTTGGCCTGCCATGTAAAACTAGAGATGAAAAAGGAAGGGTCCTTGCCATTTAGCAGAAGGAGTTCCCAGGGATAAGGTTTTCATGCTGCCCAGAGCACAGTTGGCGTGTGCTGTGCCTTTAGCTGAACTAGGGCTTTCACAAGGAGCAGTAGGAGACCTTGTCAGGAAACAGGGATCATAATTCAGTTGTAGTGGAGAGGGAAAAAAGTAGTTATTTTCTGGGGCAAGCAGCCTGTGACCCAGGCTTTTATCTAGAGCAGAAAGTTGTGTGTTTGAGTGAAAGCACATGCTCAGCCCCCTCATCATTCCCAGGATTCTTTTGAAGCATTTCCTCCCCATCTTGATGAAGCCTGAACACAGGGGTTTTGCTTCACATCAGAGGAATGCAGTACTAGTAGAAAACTAACCACCCCAATTCAAAAGAGCAGGGTATTCCTGACAATTCAGCTGACACCGTTTAATGAAGTGATCTTCATTGTTGTCTCTGGCTTATTTTTTATCTCCTCTTGACTTAGGGAATGGCTGCTCTTGGCTGATGTTTTCCTGTTTTCACTTGTCATTAAAGTTGCTCAAAGAAATCCCACCAGGGCTGACTTTCAGCGTTAGATTTTGCTTTATCTTACCATATGAGCTCTCTCATTAAGCTGATGACACTTTTACTAGTGATAAAACTATGACAGTAGTTGTGTTTTTTAGTTGCTCTCCATCCAAGATGTTTGTGAAGTTCTGGGATAGGCTGCCAAGTTGCAGGTCAACACACAGGGGTATTCCTGCAGAAGAAGGAGGAAGTATTTGCTTCCTGGGCCCCTTGCCTTTTACCTGGAGAAGGTGTAAAGTATATCCTGGGTTTGTTTACCATGGACCTGAAAAAGATGTGTGTGTGTCTCCAGCCTATTGTCTTGTGTCTGTCTTGAGTTCCTGTGTGTGCACTTTGTTCCTACCTCAAGCATATTTTGCCTTCAGTGAGGAGCTCTCTTTGGGAGAAGAGCCCATGTAGTAAGAGAAACAGGAAAGCTGGGAGGGTCTGACCTGTACACAGGATGCCTGCTTCTTACCTTTATTGCAATTCATAAGAAAAACACTCCATATACACAGGAACAGGATTCATCTCTTGTATTGGGCAGGAAGGGGAGGGAATGCCTAAGCTAAGTTAGTGCTCAGTGTTGATCCTTTGGAAGAAATCAGTTTGGCATTAATGGTGGTGCTTGCTTCTCGTTTGTCTTCTGTGTGTAAGAAAATCT
Source organism: Ploceus nigricollis (assembly GCA_013399945.1). Lineage (NCBI taxonomy): Eukaryota > Metazoa > Chordata > Aves > Passeriformes > Ploceidae > Ploceus > Ploceus nigricollis. The sequence continues at coordinate 559,124 of VXBC01000601.1, read as the reverse complement.
CATTAAATAATCAACCCCAAACCAACAGTGAGCTGGTACTGAGCAAGAGCCACGATTGTGAATGTCTGGCTTCCAGTCTTGTGCTTAGGTCGTCCATAATACATGATCCATGCACACGTGATATAAATAGGAAAGGGTATTTTGTAGGAAGTACTGGGGGGCTTGTATGTGTATGATGTCCCAGCTGTCCTGCATGTCACACACAGACAATACTATTTGGTGGGTAGTTTAAACACCAGATTGGTCTTTTTCTATTCTTGGATGTCATGGTTTGACACTGGCCAAATGCCAGATATCCACAAAGTTTGCTTACTTTTGTTATAGATGAGCAGAGGAGAGGGGAAAAATTAACAAAGGGCTCATGAGTTGAGATAAGGACTGGGAAAAAAGGGCAATACAGGTTCAATTTTAAAGTAAATTTATTATTAACAGTCAGAGGAGGATAATGAGAAATAAAATAAGCCTTTAAAACACCTGTTCTGCCCCAGCCCCTCCCTCTTTCCCACCGACAGACAGTGCAGGAAGACAGGGCATGGGGGTTTTAGTCTGTTTGTAATTCAAGATCTTTTCCTCTTCACTCAGGGAGAGGAGCCTTTTCTCTGTTATGCCATGAGGTCCCTCCCATGGGCAAACAGGCATCCCAAAACTGTTGTGGTGTGGGTCACTCGTCCATGGGGTGCAGTCTTTTAAGGGTAGGCTGCTCTAGTTTGGAAGCAGGAGCTTTTTCTCTCTATCTCTGGAAGTAGGGGCCCTCTCTTTCCCTAGTCTGGTCTCCCACTGGACTACAGCTTTCTCTAACACCCACCCGCTCCACTTTCCCATGGGCTGCAAGTGGATCTCTGCATCCTCTGTGGACTTCATGCATGACAAGGGGACAGTTTGTTTCACCATGATCCTCACCACGGCCTGCAGAGGAATCTCAGCTCTGATGCTTGGAGCATCTTCTTCTCTTTCTTTTCCACTGACTTTGGTGTCACCATGTTGTTTTCCCTCACTTCCTCCTCTTCTCTGAGTAGAACAAAAACTGCTGCTTGTAGGTACCATTGCCAACAAGTTCCACTGATTTGAAGATTGTTGCAAGACCCACAGTGCTGAGAAGTCGATCTCCTCCAGGTTCCGTGTCGGGGAAATTGCTCGTCATGCTTCCGCTGCCAGCCAAGCAGCCCGGCCGTGCGGGCAGTGGCGGCTGCCGCGGTGCTGCTGCGGCGCTGGCGTGTTTAACACCTCTCTTCATGCAGGGCACCAGCAAGGGGAAGCCGCTGCCCTGCCCTTCTGCCTGCAGCACGGCTGCCTGGGGGTGGCCGGGCAGACAAGGCTCGCAGCAGGCCGCCCCAAGATGGTGGCGGCGGCCGCAGCTCATTGCCACGCGCCATGCCAGGGTTGGCCCCCAGCAGCGGCGCTTCACCAGCCCTGGAAAAAAAAACTGTGCTGTTTTGATTTTCTTCTTAAATATGTCATCACAGAGGTGTTACCAACCTCTCTAATTGGGCCAGCAGCATGCCCATCTCCAGAGCCATCAGAGATTGGCTCTCTGTTGGACGTGGTGGAAGCTTCTGGCAGGTTCTCACAGAAGCTACCCCTATGGGCCTCCCTGCTACCATAAACCAGGCTGTGCCAAGCTAACACATTGGAGGAGATAATTTTTCAGGCGCTGTATATATTGATTTTTACTTTATTTTTTTCAGGTATGTTGGTTTCTGGACCCTTTGCTGTGCTTCTCCTGGTACTTTGGCTCCTCCCTTGTGCCATACAGGCTTTGGGTGTGACGTGCCGAATGCAGGCTGGCCCCTGGCCTAATCACTGCAGGGCCTTCAGGGCAGCTCCGTGGTTCGTGACCTAATTCACGGCTGTCGGGTTGTGCGTGTGTTCTTTGAGGACACTCTGTTCTTGCTGCATGGTGCCTCTGGTCTGCTCTCACGTGTGAAGGAGGTGAACACTTCAGCAAGTGCCAAGCCTCATGTTAAAATTTAACGTGGTACAATTCATTCATTTTACAAGCTGAGGTTAAATCTGTGTGACTTTTGCAGGTTGAAAAAACCTGTTTCTCAATCAGCTGAAACTCTTCTAGTAGCTTTTTTTTTTGGATCAACGAAAGAACTAGTGATGGCTGCAAGTTCTACTTAGAGCACTGTTTTTCTTGGAAGTGGTGGGAGCATAAAAGAGCATGGCAGGGACTAAACACCCGAGGTTTTATTCCAAACAAATTCAACGTTGTTTTAGCAAGCTCCCTACATGCTGCAGGATGTCCTAATTGTACACAGTCTGCTTGCTGAAGTGGAGCAAGAACAGCTGGTGTACAGCTGTATGCCTGCTCCTGGGAACCCTCGGCCAGTGTGGATAGCAGATGAAGGCTGAAGAGTGTTGTGGTCCTTTTCTCCTAATGGGTTCTCTCAGGGATACGACTCCCCTGGGCAGTTGGTTTAAGTGCCTGGGGGTAGATGCTCAAGTCACTGGAGAAGAGTCATGAGGGAGGATGATGTGCTGACTGCCACAGACTGGTTAGGAGGGGAACAGAGGGCAAGGACGTGGATTTTCTTTCATGCTTCTAGGTGATGAAGAACATGGGTAGCTTGGAAATCATTGCACTCTGATCTGAAAAATGCCTTGGTGGCTTCAGTCAAATGATGTAGGAAACTTAAACCTCATTTTGTTTTTCCCAGGGAATGAGTAGAAGAGGGCTGTAGTCGGTAGGTTCAATGCTGGAGGAAAAGCTTTGTGAGCTGTGAAAAGAGATTGAGGTATTGTCTATATAGGGAGGAAGCAGAAGTACAAACCAAGGCTCTACAGTGTGACTTCTCTGGTTAATACTGTTTCTCCCATGCATATATTTGGGAGAAATATCATCAAATGTCATTATTAACTTGGGCCTGGCCTTAAATACACACAAACTACTCATGGGTCTGGTGTAGTCTGTCATCTGTTAGGGATGTATGCGGAAGAGAATTGCAGCTTCTGAAATGTGTTTGGTTGCACAGAAGCTTATAGGTCTCTTTATCTATCTATTCAGCCTGCCCTCAACTTCTGCTTTCAGTTCCTTCACCTTGTCTTTGCTTGGAGATACTGTACTGGACTGGAAGAGATACTTCTGGTGTTGCTGGACGTGCTCATCCTTCTGGATAATGCTGGGAGATGTTTCTCCAGAGAGAGAAATGCAGTGCAGCTCTTTCCATTCTTTCTCAGTTTTGAGTCTTTCTCACATGTCTCCTCTCCCCCACAGGAAAAGCCTTTGACATCACGTACGTGCGCCTCAAGTTCCACACCAGCCGGCCCGAGAGCTTTGCCATCTACAAGCGCACGAAGGAGGACGGCCCTTGGGTGCCCTACCAGTACTACAGTGGATCCTGTGAGAGCACCTACCACAAAATCAACCGTGGCTTCATCCGCACTGGGGAGGACGAGCAGCAGGCGCTCTGCACCGATGAGTTCAGCGACATCTCCCCGCTCACCGGAGGCAATGTGGCCTTCTCAACGCTGGAGGGGCGTCCCAGTGCCTACAACTTTGACAACAGCCCTGTGCTGCAGGTATGCGAGCAGGACTGTGTGGGTCAGGTGGTCTGAGTTGAGTCTTCCTGTTGAGTGCTACTGCATGGTGGCTTTGTGCCAACTGGGCTGCACTACAGCCCTTACTCATAGTGAAAGGCCCTTGCACAGCTAAGTTGGGATGGACAATCCACAGAGGTGCTTTTGAAGGAAGAGTTGAACTCTTGAGTCTATTGATAGTAAGTTTATGGTACAAAAAAGCAAACCTGGTGGCATTAAGGGTGATTACTCAGTGGGGATCATGGAAGTCTTCAGAGGATGAATGTAAACCTCTGCCAGCTTAGAAAGCAGCTGTGGACATTCTGCTATTGTTTCAGATACAAGGACAGAGGAAGGTAAATTCTCAGTCCAGTTAATATTTGAGGCATCTGCATGTATATTTCAAGCAGAAAAAAGTAAGAAATACAAGATTCTTCTAAATACATAAAGCATTAGAGGAATCCCTACCATGTTCTCTTACATGTGTGTTGAAGCAGATAAGTTTGATTTTATCCTTGGCATTTTTCCCTTACAGGTGGCTTGGCAAGGGGGTTTTGGCAGGGTTTTTTTGTTGTTGAACATTCTTGAATGGTTTTTTTTTTTGCAGTCACAGGAGTGGTTGGGCAGTGGTCAGGAGCATACTATAGCACCAGTTTATCTGATTTACTTGCCAGTTTTTGTGTTCTGCTTGATGACTTCTCCAGTTTATATTGCAACAAGGAGCTAAAACTGTGGGGTTTGCCTCACTGGGGCTCATTGTCTTCCTTTCAGAGCTGTAATTACCATCACTTCCCTTTGCTCTTAGGTAGCAGGAGTAGTCTGAGACAGGCACCCAGCAGGCTCAGGGCTTGCCTGTTTCCAATTCCCAGGCAGGAGAGCAGAACCTGGTGAGGTTGCTTCTGCAAACTAAAGTGAAATGAAAAAACAAGATTAATGGGAAAGGACAAAGACCTTCTGAAGTGGAAAAGAACCTCTTTGGCCACCTCATTGGTGTAGCCAACCCTTGCAGAAAACCATGTCTTATCGTTAAGGTGAACAAGGAGATTTCAAGTTAGCAATTGTATAATTTTCTGATAAGCTTCTCTATGTAAGGAATAGAGATCTGACCACTAGTTTCCTAAAATACATACCAACTCCTGGTGTTGCTTTTTAGAACTGAAGTAAATGTGTATATTGTGATTGGGATTTCCATGTGTTTACATCAGTGTTTGTAATTCAGTAAATAAATACGGTGTTACTGGCTGAGCAGTGACACAGGTGCTGCACAGTTGTACATACAGGAATGTTTCTTTGTGTTCTTTTTTTATGGTGTTTGAAGGAAAACAGCTTTGTAAAGGGTATAATAAAACCAATGAGGTGCCAATGTCAGTGGCTGGCAGAATGTGATATGAAATTTGGCAGCAGGCTGTGTGTGCTTGGCTGCTGCTGCATGAGGGCAGGGCAGTGTGTTACAGACACTGTGTAAATATTATGAAAAACTCTTGTGTTGCAAGTCAGATCTGTCTGTTTGTCTTCCTCAGCCTCCCCCAGCCTCACTCATTTGTCTGTCTGTATCTTTTAGTCCGGTGCAATATGCCTGCAGACAAATGTACCCTAAAGCTCTTCCCATTGGTGCTGCATAGCTTTGCAGGAAAACTGCAGCCAGACAGATATGTACAATTAGCAAGCTGGCATAATTGCCTGCCCTGCACTTTTTGCTGGAGAGGTTATTCAGTGCTTCCCAGCTGAAAGCAGTCAGGGTGTGAAGAGGCATTGGAAGGGGTCTCCAGAGAGGAGAAAGGGTCAGGAAAACCCATTTGAACCAAGAGGATGTGGCATAAAGCTTCTGGGGCAGGAGCGTGTGAGCTCCCGAGGTGCAGAGGGGAAAACAATGAGGAAGGAGACAGTTGCTGAGGAATAACTTCATTAATAGAACTGCTAATGACTGGTACTCTCTCAAGGGAAAGGATGTTTCATCTGATGGGATTTCTGTCTGCCCTAGGAATGGGTGACAGCTACAGATATTAGAGTGACCCTCAACCGTCTGAACACATTTGGAGATGAAGTTTTCAATGACCCAAAAGTTCTCAAGTCTTACTACTATGCAATTTCTGATTTTGCTGTGGGTGGTAGGTGAGTAGATAATAAAACTCTGTGCTTACTAAAGTTTTTGGTTAGTTTTACTAGACTGCTTTAAAGATACTGATTGTATTCACATCATACCAATAGGCTCTGGTCTTTACTGACTGTCCTAAATCAAGAATGCAATAGAATGAATTTTACATAATTTGCAAATATTGTGTATAAGCTTTTGTGGCTATAACTTCAGGGCTGGCAGAGATCACTATTTTTTTCCTTGATTAGATGAAATATTAAGTGATTTGAGAAGGTATATGATAAAAAGAATTAACTAAAATGAAAAACAAAATAAGAAAATTTTTTCTGCTCTGTGGTTTGTGTGGTTTTTAATGTGTTTTTAAATTATTCTCTCCTGTGTCTGTACTCTCGAGTAACAGTAAGTAGAAAATCTCAGTGTCTCTACTTCACATATATTGAAGAAGCTATCTCCTTTGGAGGTCTGGAACGCAGTACAACATGGTTGTGGTTGTCCATTCCTTTTGCCAAAGTCTATTATAGAATGTTTTAACCTTAGGTAGTTGATGATAAAATGTTTTACTAAACAGAGGTGCAGGGTTTGGGCCTGCTTGCATATGGCGGTCCTGAGACTGGGATTTGGCTACATGGGGATTTGTATTGGCTGCACCACCGGTCTGGAGGTCCCTGGGCTTCTGTATTAGTCACCTTTGTGCTATTTAATTTCCTACTGTTACCACAGTAGCCCACACCCAATGAACATACCGTGTTCTGGGCTCTCACAGGAGAGAAGATGTGGAAAATTTACTAACATAAAGCCAGCTAAATCTTTGCTTCTCCTACTCAGGTTAGTCTGAACACTGCAAAGGGGTTAGTTAACTTCCCTTTCTAAAGGCCTACCTAGAGCAGGCTGCACCTCTTTGTTTCATAGAATGGTTTGGTTTGGAAGGGACCTTCAGAAATCATCCAGCCCCCATCGTGGGCAGGGACACCTTCCACTATCCCAGGTTGCTCCAAGCCCTGGCCAGCCTGGCCTTGGACACTTCTGGGATGGGGCAGCCACAGCTTCTCTGAGCACCCTATGCCAGTGTCCCACCACCCTCATTGATTCCTTATGTCCAGTCTAAATTAAAATTTGAAAGATGTTTAAAATTACTGCCCCTTGTCCCATCTCTACAGGCCCTTCTCTACTAAAAAGTTTCTCTCTGTCTTGTAAACCCCTTTTAGATATTAGAAGGTCTCCATAAGATATCCATGAAGCTCCCTCTTCTCCAGGCTGAATGTCAGCAGTTTTGTTCTCGATTTTGTTGTAATCATTTACCTTCAAATTTCTCTCATCTCAGATTTTGAGATCTGGGCCCTGTTTTTTGGTGTTGCTTTGCAAATGACCTGGAGCCCTGGAGTTTTAATACCTGTTCCTTACCTCTCCTGAACCAGGTGCAAATGCAACGGGCACGCGAGTGAGTGTGTGAAGAATGAGCTTGGGAAGCTGGTCTGCAACTGCAAGCACAACACCTTCGGGGTGGACTGTGAAAAGTGCCTTCCTTTCTTCAACGACCGCCCGTGGAGGAGAGCGACTGCGGAAAGCGCCAACGAGTGCCTGCGTACGTGCGGCTGCACCCGGGGACAGCCTGTCTGGGACAGGGCCCCTGCCTCTGCTGGCAGCCACAAGCTGGCCCTGCCTTGTTTTAACTTGTCTCAGTCACAGTTAGCCAGCATTAAGCACAGTTCCTGGGATTGTTGGTCATTCCACTCCTGTCCTGTGGGGGAGCTTTCTGGTAGATCCCTAGGAATGGGCATCTCCATTCTGGAGAAGGATGGGAGCCACCCATCTTTCCTAAAGAAAGAGGTGGCCTGCAGAAATGTACAGGCTGTACTTTATGAGACCCATGGGAACAAAATCTGTTTACTATGCTAGAGTATAATTGGCCTTTCAAAAGCTGCTCATTTAGCATCAGCTGGTTTTTGTGTTTGGGTTATTGGTTTTTACAGTTACTTGTTGATTATTTAATCTAATTTCTGGACTGCAAATGCAGGTCTCTGTCACAAAACACCAATTTGCTTGGTGTTTTGTCCCAGACCACAGCTCCTGGTAGTTTACTTTATGGGGAAGCTTTTTCAGACAGAAAAGCTTTCTTCCTGTCTGACCTCTGTGTGTCTAGATAGATCCCAGCTGTCTGTGGCTTCCCTCAATGGGCTGGTGAAATTGGGATGTCCTGCTGTCTAGGGATTTGCAATCCAGGGGATTACAGCATGGAGGAGCCTCATGTTACCTTTTCATGCTTGTTTGGATGACAGGGATCGGTGGTGCTGTGTGGGAGGACAACATCAAGTGGCAGCCTGATGTCGAAAGAAGTGGGGTAGAAAACGCTGGTTTTCTTTTGGGCATTGATGAGAATGGTCTCAAGTTTGTTTCAGGTCTCAGAGTAGTTAAAAGCTCCTACCCCAGCTCATCTACAGGTGAACTATGCAGGGTGGGTTTTGTGCTGTGGGGACGGGCTGGTCACTGATAGTGCCCTGTCTTTGCAGCGTGCGACTGCAACGGGCGGTCCCAGGAGTGCTACTTTGACCCCGAGCTGTACCGCGCCACGGGCCACGGCGGCCACTGCACTGCCTGTGCCGGCAACACCGACGGGCCACACTGCGAGCGCTGCCGGGACAGCTTCTACCGCCTGGCCAGCGACGAGGCCTGCCTGCCCTGCAGCTGCAACCCAGTCGGTGAGCACTGCTGCAAGCACGGCTGCTTGCAAACGTCACGCACAAAACCCACCTCTTCTGTCAGTCGTGCATCTCATTGCAAACTCTGGGGTAGAAAGAGGGAGGGGTTGTTTGGATTTCTTTTCTTTTTTTTCCATGTAGGAAATGTTTATTGGGTTGTATTTTGGTTTAAGTTATCCTTGGATCTAGATGGAGTTAGGGTGGCAGGGGCAGATGGGTCACCTCTGCAGCACTTACTCCTTTGAATGTATTCTTAAATAGATTTTTTTTTTCCACTGTGTATGTGTTACCCTGGATGCTCCCAGTACTAAAGAACTCATTTAAATTCTTAATAACCAAGATGATGTGAGTGGGTATTTCTGGAAGTTGTTCATGCTGAGAAATTGTAGTGAACTTTAGCTGCTGCATCAGTTTCTCCTACCGAGTATCCAAGCACTATAAATACAAACCAGTGAAACGTTAAACACAAAAGGGGGTGGGGTGAGATAAAACAAAGTAAACTCAAAATATGTAGTTAAACTCTTTTAAAATAAATGGGGATGGGGATCATTCTGGCAGGAGAATAAATCTTTTGTTGTATAGGGAACCACTTAACCTGTAAGGAGTGGTCCCATAACTACACCAGCCCACAGCAATTAAGGTGGAAGGAGGGGAAAGGGTAACACATAGTAAGATATGATGTGAGGTTTCAAAAGAGTAGCTGGCCTAAGTCATTGCTTGCAGCCTGCCCTAAAAGCAGCCAGGGAGAGGTCTGCCAGGGTGCATCTGCTATCTAATTTTGTCAAGGAGTCATTCAGTTGTGAAATTTTTGACCAATAAAGGCCCTTTCTTCTTCTGACTGCTTTCCTGGGTCCTTGTGTTAGACCTTGTTTTAAGAGGAGTGTGGGTTGGTGTGAGCTGAGATGGTTGAAAAGATGCAGGGAAGTGACTTCTCAGGTCTTTAAGGGCAGCTTTCAAAGGCCTTTATAACTTAGCCATTAGCTTGTATGCAATGACGCACTGACACCCAGGGTGTGTTTGAATCCAATCTATGTTTGGATTGCTATTTTTTGTCAAGTACTCTTTTTTTCCTAAATAATCCTAAGCGAGACTGCAAAGGGCATTTGAACTTTGGCTGTATATGGTAAAGGTTTTGTGAGTTCTTCTGTCCCGTCCAGCCTAATCATCTTATAACTCTTCACTTTGCTATAATCTTCTGGTGTGGACTGAAGTGGAAACAAGCAACTATTTCTGTATATTAAAATATTTTCTCCTGCTTGTTAACTCTTAGAGTGCTGACAGCTCCGAGGCTGGCAGCTACATGGATGCCTGGGAGAAAGCATTTTGTCCACTATGTATTAAAGAACTCTGCTACTTCTTTTTGTGCAAGACCACTTGAAAGGAGCAGTACTGAGGAAGGTGTCCTTCCAAAAATGAGGGTTTTGCTCATGAGTTTACCAGGATTCATAGTGGCACATGCAGCCTTGTTAAAGAGGCAGTTTAGTCTTTAAATGCAACTTAGGAATCAAGGAAGGAAATTGGAGTGTGAAAGGGAGAGGTCAGGGAAAGGAGAGATGCTGATTAGGGGGAGCACAAGGGATTCAGGGAATAAAATCTTGGAAATTACATATTGCAGAGTAAAACAGATGTGGAATTGGAGGCATGCAAATATAGCACTGAGGATGAAGCAGAAGAAGGCAATTTGAAGTTAAAATTATATATAAAAAGGTTGGTTGGTAGGAGTAAAAGGCTGAATATCATTTGGGAAGACTAGATAACAGTTCATCTGTCTAGAGCTGCCAGGGGAAAAATCCCTGTGAACTAGAGGCAGTCTTTAGGTAAGCTGTCACACATCGGCTTGAGGCTGTGCTTCCCACTTTCTTCCTCCTTATTTCTTGGCCGTTCTGTAAAGTTTGAGTAGCTGATGGAGCCATATGTGTGTGCTGAGGTGCCTGTCCCTGCTGTCCCCACAGGCTCCCTCAGCACACAGTGTGACAGCTACGGCCAGTGCAGCTGCAAGCCCGGTGTGATGGGGGACAAGTGTGACCGGTGCCAGCCAGGGTTCCACTCCCTCTCTGAAGCTGGGTGCAGGTAAGGAGGATTGCAGCTCTCTAAAAGGAAAGCTAGGCATTTTTTAAAGCTTTCTCTATGTGGCTCTTACTGAGCTAACCTCTCTCCTGACTCCCCCAGGCCCTGTTCTTGCAATGCTGCTGGCAGCACAGGGGAGTGCAACGTCGAGACAGGGCGGTGTGCGTGCAAGGACAATGTGGAAGGATTCCACTGTGAGAGGTGAGTTTTTCTTCCCATGGCTTTGTTTCAAGAATGAAAAACATTTGAGTAAGGACCTGGGGTTAAGCATCAGGGAAATTAATTTTCTTTCCTTCACATCTTCAGTTGCAAACCTGGATTTTTCCATCTGGATTCCTCCAATCCAAGAGGCTGTACTCCCTGCTTCTGTTTTGGACACTCTTCAGTCTGCACCAGTGCTGTGGGCTACAGTATCTATAGCATCACCTCCAACTTCGAGTTTGGTAAAATTGAGCTTTCCTTTGTATCTCAGGTTGGGCTGTATACTCAAGTCAGAAGCTATTAAAAAACCCCAACTCCTTCCTTTCTGTGCAAGACCACAAACCTTGGGCAGGCAGGTCTAGGATCCTTCTTTTGGAAGTGCTGAAGCTTCCGTGTCTGCAGCTTGTTTGTTCAGATGGGGAGGCATGAATTCACAGCTCTGGCCTCGGGCACACAGTTATTGTACACCGTGCAGATGCAAGTGGGAATTGGAAATAGAAACTTTTTCTATCCTGAGAGGTGTGCTGACAAAGCAGAGTTTCCTCAGTTCTAGAACCAAGTCAAGACTTTCTGATTGAGAGGATCAAAGTCACTTTAGATTCAGGGTTTACAAGGCTCTGAATAAAATGCACTTGTGTTTCCAATGAGTCTGTAAGCCCAGGAAAAATCTGTTTCCTTCATGCAGTCAGTTCCATGTGTATGCATGTTTTCATGCTGCGTAGTCTGAAAAGAACATCTTTTTAATTAAAATTCCACTGGAGAACAGTTCATACAAAGACTGCAGCTCTCAACAAATCGTAGGGGCCTGCGAGTTTTTCTAGCTCTGCTTAAGGTCTTTAGAAAAGAAGGTTTTGGACAAGTAGTTGTCAGAGGGTTCAAAGTTCAGAGGTTTCAAGTCAGCACTTGAGTCAGGGGCTTAAACTCTAAAGATGGTGTTTACTGTTTAAATTCTTCTGCACAGCTGCTTTCTGCAGCCTGTCGGTGCCTATGCATGTTAGATTAACTAAGACAACGTGACGTGAGAAGTGCGTGCAAATCTCCCATCTTCCAAGGGTGTTAATTCTTGCCCATCTGATTCTTCAGGAGAGGATGAGTGGCGTGCTGAGCAGCGTGATGGCTCAGAAGTCTTGCTGCAGTGGAGTGCCGAGACCCAGGATATCTCTGTTATCTCAGACACCTACTTCCCCATGTACTTCATTGCACCACGTAGGTCATTCTAAAAGCATGGCTTTCTGTGCTGCTTGTGCCCTTTGTGTTCTGTCCCCTAACTGTAAGGATTTCTTCCCCTTTCAGGCAAGTTCTTGGGCAACCAGGTTTTGAGTTATGGGCAAAACCTGACCTTCTCCTTCCGTGTGGACAGGCGGGACACGCGCCTCTCTGCAGAGGACCTGGTTCTGGAGGGGGCTGGGCTGAGAGTGTCGGTGCCTCTCATTGCCCAGGGCAACTCCTACCCTAGTGAGAATGTGCAGACCTACACCTTCAGGTACAGTGGGAGCAGCTGTCACCTGGCCTGGGCTGCCTTTGGCCTCTGAGCTCTTGAGGAAACATAAATTGTTAGGTTTAAACTTATGTGGGTGATGTTGCAATAGCACAGCGCTGTTGCAAAGGGAGTTTTTGAGAGGGTGCAGCTGTTAGCTGAAAGCTGTGCTGATGATGCTTGGCTCTTCTCCCCAGGCTCCATGAGGCTGCAGATTACCCTTGGAGGCCTACTCTTACGGCATTTGAATTCCAAAAGCTTCTCCACAACTTGACTTCCATCAAGATCCGTGGGACATACAGTGAGAGAAGTAAGTCGCTGAGCAGAGCGTCGCAGAAGAGGGGGCAAACTCATTTGTTTAGTGCTTGGGTTGCTTCATTGTAGGGCCCAGCCATAAACAGCTGTGGCAGTTTATTTGGCAAAGCTTGTGCCAGTGGCTTTTCACCTGGCTTTCCTGTGTAGTGTCTTCTCCCAGGCCTCCTGAATAGGATATGGGAAAGAAAAGTGTTGTCTTTGAATGTCTGAAAGCTGAACACTTACCAACTGCTGATTCCTTGCTCTAGACATGGGAATTTTTCTTTGTTTAATATTCACTATCCTCCAACTAAAAATACATAGTACAGAGTACTGTAGGAGGATGTAGGAACTTTATGACACCTGGCTTTAAGTTTTGCTACACTGGAAATGGTTACATCCCCCCTCTTTCTGGGTCTTGCCTTGACATGACAAATGGGAAGGACAAGGTCTAAAGTGCTGCCCGTGCAGAACCTGAGTGAAAGTTCCTCATAACAAAAATTTATAAAAATGGGCATGAATTAGAAGCAAAAGTAGGTCCTTAGGTATTGCTGTGTGATGAAGAATTTTTGCAGAATGATGCAAAGGATGAATTTGCATTTGGTAAAGGTGGGAAACTGCAAGTGTTTTCAGAGGGGTGGCCCATAGTGAGGAATTTGGGGTTGTGAAATGGAAGGGAAGAAAGGTGTGGAGCAAACCATCCCTGACTACTAATATGTAGGAGCTGAGGCTCTGCTCAGCGCACTGGAGCTACTGCTCCAGTGTGTACCACAGTGGTACAAACACGATGGTATAAGTTAACAGTCAGCTATGTTGTGTCTGAGCTCTGTTTTGCTCCAGGGAAGGGGCTGGGAGTAGAGGAGGGGAAATGCTGGAATGCCAGAGGAAGGAATGGCTTGAGAGGAATAGTTGAAGAGTTTGTCCCAAGGCATGATTTGCAGACGGTGTACTAAAATTGCTAGAGACGTGGTCTGTTCTGTCTTGAAAACCATGAATTGGTTTTGATATTTGATTTGGAAATGGAAACCATACACATGTAAAATACAACTTAATTTTAATTGACGGTACTTGCTGTTCTCAGATTCTCAACATCATCTCCAATGATGTTGTCATTCTGAGCTTTCCTACCCTGCATGTTCCCTTGGTGGGCTCTAGTGCATCTTTGCTTATCTCTCTAAACCTTCCGGGGGGGTTTTGCATCTTGATTCATCTTACCAACTGCAAGCACCCCCCTGTCTGCCCGTCGTACTGTTCAGCTGTGTTTGGGGAAGCGGTTGATGATAGCCTTTGTGGTTACAAAGGGTTTGCCCCATGGTGCTTTCTAGGTGCTGGTCACCTGGATGATGTCACCATCACGAGTGCTCGTCCCGGACCCGGTGTGCCCGTGGCCTGGGTGGAGAGCTGCTCATGTCCAGTGGGATACGAGGGGCAGTTCTGTGAGCGCTGCACCTCTGGCTACCGCCGAGAGACCCCGAGCCTCGGGCCCTACAGCCCCTGCGTGCCCTGCACATGCAACGGGCACAGCGAGACGTGTGATCCTGAGACAGGTAAGAGGGCAAACAGGGAGCACCAAGAGGGTGGTTCTTCTTTTCTGGACTGGACAATGAAGCAAAACTCAGGTCCCTCTCTATTGCAGGCATGTGCAATTGCAGGGACAACACGGCAGGGACTCACTGTGAGAAGTGCAGCGATGGGTATTATGGCGATGCCACGGCCGGCACAGCCTCGGACTGCCAGCCCTGCCCGTGCCCAGGCACCTCGAGCTGTGCCATTGTGCCCCGCACCAAGGAGGTTGTCTGCACCAGCTGTCAGGCTGGCACTACAGGTGTGTTCCTACGCAAAACATCTTTTTCTACATCCACATGATTGTGGAAATGTGTCTCCTGCTAGTTCTTGTTCTCTGATTCACAGTGAGTAGCTCTGAAAGCTGCTGTGTCTTCTGGTTCAAATCCTTCTTCCTTCCTCAGTCCTGTTTTCTGTCCTGTGTGAGCCTTGGGGCTTCACATGTTTTTCATGCCTGTTTCTTGACAGCAAAAGGCTTATCTGCAAAGTCTGACCATTTCTGTGCTGTATAGGAGAGCCATGCTGCCTTCCAATAGAGCTCTGATGATGGCATGGTGTTGGGCAGAAAATAGATTTAAAAGAGCCAGGAAGGCAGGTCAGACTGAAATAAAATTAGAAGGTGCAGTTTGCCAGCAAGTGAGGAACTACAGGATGCTTCCTAGGAAGAGCAGGAAGGCTGCAGTGACTCACAAGCACTGCCCAAAAAAATAGAAGATCAAACTAGTGCTCAGTAATTTTAAGGAGAAGTATGTGAACAGATAACTGATCTTTTTTTCTTAGCAATAAGCTGTGAAGTCCAAGAATGTAGCTGAGTTGTTAAGCAGAAACTTTTATTCTGCCTGCAAACAGCAAGGAAGCCGCAGGATGATTGGCAGCCTTCATGCTTCTCTGCTGATTTCATGCATGGCATGGCAGAGTCCAAAGTACAGAATACCTGTAAATTCTTGAGTGCTTAGGAAAGCCTCTGACCAAGCACATAAGCAGCTCATGAGAGTTCCTGTGGAGGCCACTGCATTGTGAGTGGCAAAGCAGAGTCCAGGCCCCAGGTGCCCTTCAGCTCACATGTCTGTAGCAGCTGATCTTTCTTGTAGCTATGTGATTGCAGAAGAGTTTCTCCTGTCTCATGCCACTTATTTGGGATGTGAGGAAAAAGGGGGTTTGTCTGTGCAAGAACTGCCTAAGAAATGGAGCTCATAACTGGCTGGGGAGGTCAGATCTTCAATAAGTGTAGGAAGCTGCAGAATCGGATGTTTCAGTGGCTGCCTGTGGAGGTTTGGCAGGTCTCCTTGGCAGAGGAGCTTCCTGGAGCAGTGATGCCCCACAGAACTCTACCTCTTGGGATTCTTAAATTAACAAGAAATCGTAGGAAATAGGTTTGGCTTAAAGGGATAGGAGGGGAAGGAAGAATGGAAGTAATTCATACTGCAAAGTTCCAAGCTGAGAATTCAAGCTGAGAAATCAGCTTGAATTTAGAGATGAGGAGGGATTTGTGTCTGGCCCCAACAGAAGGATGAAAGGGAAGAAGCTGAGGAGTTTACTTTTCAAAGGGGACTGCAAAGGGGGATCCATGTGAGATGGCAGCAAAGGGCTTTCCGCTGCAGCACCCATGTCTGTGTTGTGTCCCAGGCAAGAGGTGTGAGCTGTGTGATGACGCCTATTTCGGAGACCCACTGGGCAGAAACGGTGCCGTGAGGCCCTGCCGCCTGTGCCAGTGCAACAACAACATCGACCCCAATGCCGTGGGCAACTGCGACCGCCAGACCGGCGAGTGCCTCAAGTGCATCTACAACACCGCCGGCTTCTACTGTGACCGCTGCAAGGATGGCTTCTTCGGGAACCCCCTGGCCTCTGACCCCGCTGACAAGTGCAGAGGTGAGACTTGCTTCTTGTTGCATTTAAAAATGGTTTTGTCCCCAGGAGCTGCTGTCAGGCTGTCACTTGTGCCCATCAGCAGCAATGTGGGGCTTTACCCTGATTTGGTGGTTTGAGCTTGCTAAAATCCTTGTGTTTGTGGGCACTTAGTGCTATCAAAGCAAAAGCACTGTGTGATGCAGGGGCTGGGTGGCCGTATGGTTTGGATTCAGGCCCATTAGGGTAAGTACCAACACCACAAGGGATTTCTAACTTTGTGCATGTTTCTCCATACCTTTTTATTTTTGCAGCTTGTCACTGCAATCCCTACGGCACAGTGAATCAGCAGACGATCTGCAATCAAGTGACTGGGCAGTGTGAGTGCTTGTCTCACGTCACTGGGAGGGACTGCAGTGCCTGTGAGCCTGGATTCTTCAACCTCCAGAGTGGACGTGGCTGTGAGAGGTGAGGTTTGGCTTGGCTTGGGGCAGAGACCCTGGTTTTGGAGGGTCTGTGCTTACATTGTGCAGGAGTGTAATGTTTGTCACAAGTTAACAGGTGTGCCTCTGCTGCTGTGGGTGGGGAAGAGCAGTGGTCAAGGACAGCTACTAAGGCTGTACAAAAATCCTGACTTATAAATAGCTTTATAAAGAGCTCTAAATCAGGGTTTTAAATAGAAAACCACCACATGACTTCATGATTGTAGCAGGGGCTCTTGGGTTCTTTTTTTAGTGCAGGCAGCAAGTGACCTTGCATGGTTCAAAAGCTCAGTGCCTCGCCTGCTGCATCTTCACAGCAAGAAAAGCGGCTTTTGGCAAATGCAAACGTTGAGCTGTGCTTTTCAGAGAGGCACTTGGCCCCACGTGTCCCTTCTGTGTCACATCTGATGTGTGTCTGCCTCCCCCAGGTGCAACTGCCACGCGCTGGGCTCCACCAGCGGGCAGTGTGACATCCGGACAGGGCAGTGCGAGTGCCAGCCAGGCGTCACCGGCCAGCACTGTGACAAATGTGAGGGCAACCACTTCGGCTTTGGCTCTGAAGGCTGTAAACGTAAGTTTGAGGGGCCAGAGCGAGGCAGATGGGAAGGATGTTGCACACCCAGCCCTGCCTTTGCTTTCCTTCTGCCTTTGGGAAGGTATTTTGTCACCTTGCTCCTCATCACAGCAGAAGTTGGCACTTTTCTGTCCACGTTGTGCATGACGAAATTTGATTTCTGTACTACAGCTTATTCCCTTCTTCTTTTATTACCTTTTTCTTGTCCGACTTACTAGATATCCAACTTAGTAGATATCTACTTCTCCTTGGTGTAAATATATTCTCTGCATCTTGGCCTCCAACAGCCCTGTTTCCTAATGTGTTCCTGCACAGTTATTCTGCAGGTGGCCTCAGTATCCAGGTTCTGTCTTGAGGGGCAGCTGATCTTGTAAACATGATTGCAAAGCAGGTTGATCCAAACTTTCCTCATTGATATCCCTGCTTGTAAAGAGCAGCAAAACTAACTGCAGTTGGTTACAATGCAGTGGGGTAGAATGATGCTTTGTGGGAGAGGTAATAGCAACACTGAACACGCACAGCGAATGTTGGATCCTGCTTGTGAGTAGAAGTGCTGCGATCAGGAGGGAGGTCCAGCTGTGGGTTTATGCCCCATAGCTCTTGCAGATGTTTTAGGGTATTAATCATATCCTCTCATCCTGTGAGTTTTAGGGCATTTCTGCCTCTTCTGCAGTCTGACTGAGGTTTAACTCCCCTGCAGCCTGCGACTGTGATCCTGAGGGCTCGCGGTCCCTGCAGTGCCGGGAGAACGGTCACTGTGAGTGCAAGGAAGGCTTCGTGGGGAGCCGCTGCAACCAGTGCGAGGAGAACTATTTCTACAACCGCTCGTGGCCTGGCTGCCAGGAGTGTCCAGCCTGTTACAGACTAGTGAAAGATAAGGTAAGGCCACAGACACTGACTGCTGTTGGTACCACTGGAGATGGTGGCACGTGTCCACTTGTGCAGCATTCCAGCCTGTGACTGTTGGTGGTTGCTGAAAGCAGAGCGGCTCAAGGTGTTTTGAGCTTTGCTGTGTCATAGCTGTGCTCTGTCCCTATCATGTAGGTGGCAGAGCAACGTCAAAGGCTGCAGGAGTTGGAAAATCTTATAGCAAATCTGGGTACCAGAGAAGAAACTGTAACTGATGAAGCCTTCGAAGAGCGGTTGAAGCAGGCAGAAAGAGAAGTTACGGAGCTGCTCCATGAAGCACAAAAGAGCAAAGGTGAGTTGACCTGATCAGACATGGACCAACTAAATGAGTTCTTTGCCTGATGTTCCTGTTCCCTTTGGAGACAGCGTGTTTTATTTCAAGCCAGTTCAGTGCTCCAGGACTGCCAGCAATTTCAGGCAGCACTGAGTCAGTGAATGTTATTATCATAACAATAGTGGCTGTCCTTTTATCCATGCTGTTCTACCAGTGGTCTTTGTTGTACGTGGAAGTAAAGATCTGCCTCTAGCTCTGTATGGATGGAAGTGTTTATGTGTTATCCTCTTCTCTCGATGCAAAGGAAGGTTTTATTTGTTAAACAAGCAGAAAACTTTCCAGTATACTTATTATGCTTTAAATTTGCTCAAACATCTTGAGGTCAAGCACTTTTTGTTGTTCTGATCATCAGCAAGAATGAAGGCTTCAAAATCCTAATTGCAAACTTAATTATCCCACCATAAAGTGTAGAATATTCTGAAGAATGCTGGTTTTTCCTGTTAAACTCTGTTTCAAATTGATTCTTGTGTTGTCACCAATACCACAAGATGTCTGTGAGCAAGATGTTTGTCATGTCTGTGACAGTAGTTTGTCCTTAGGGTCTCTTTAATATATAAGATGATGTGTGTTTTGGAAAAGAGAACCCTGAAGAAGACTATTGACTTTGCAGTAAAAGATGTTCCCCTGGGAGCTGGTTCAGTGATTTCAGACCATTTTGGGAAAATTTGTCCCCTTTGTGTGAAGCTGGGAAAAAGCTAACATGCATCTAATGCTGGCATTTGCTTGGGAAGATTGCTGCCAGTGAGAATGGTCACTTAAGCTTTTCTCAGCTTTAGCTGAGGTAGATTTATACTGCCTGCTTGGCATCCACACCTAGATGATAGTCCCACATAAGGGGATAGCAGGGTGGGGATTGGAGAAAGATGAGGGAATGGATTTGGTTTTATGGTGGAATTTTTGATCGCTCTCTCTGTCTTGGAATCATAGAATCATTTATTTGGAAAGACCCTTGAGACCAAGTCCAACTGTTCCCTGTCCCCCAGCACTGCCAAGGCCACCACTAACCCATGTTCCCAATTGCCACATCCACCCAGCTTTTAGATCCCTCCAGGGATGGTGATTCCAGCATTTCCCTGGACAGCCCTTTAAGTGAAGAAATTTTTCCCACTACCCAACCAAAACCTCCCCAGGCACAGCTTGAAGCTGTTTCCTCTCATCTGTCCCTGATCCTTGGGAGCAGAGTCTGACCCCCATGGGTGCACCCTCCTGTCAGGGAGTTGTGCAGAGCCAGAAGGTCCCCCCTGAACCTCCTTTTCTTCAGGCTCAACCCCGCCCAGCTCCTTCAGCTGCTTCTCGTGAGACTTGTGCTCCAAACCCTTCCCCAGCTCCAGGTTCTTCTCTTACTAAGAGGGCAAAGTAAATGCAACAAAAACTACCCTTGCAAAAATCTGTGCACACCTGAAGAAGTTATTTCTGTTTTTTTATGGTAGTATGTTTTTGAAATGTGTCAAAACCTTCATATTCAATACTTAAGATGTGCTGCAAGGTCAAGGTATTTGACCAATCTTAATTTTGGAGTTCTGTGGGCTTATGCATGCACTTTAATTCTCAGTAACACTCTTAGCTTTTCAAAAGTAACTACCTTGGTTGTGAGGCACATACCTGTGCTGTGATGCCTCCATTATTAAGGTGCTGTTGTGGGAAGTTACCTGATGGTCCAAAAATTTGATGACGTTTGGGTGCTTTATAAGTCCTACATATGCAAGAACTAAGGCTTTATCCTGGCAGCTTTTGTCAGCCCTTTGGTTTGGGGAGAGTTTGGAGTGGGTTTGCTATTCCACACAGCTCCTGGCTGCTCCGTATGGAGCTCCTTAGGTCTTTCTTCAGAGTAGCCATTGTTGCCCCGAGTGTGGAAAAATGTATATCTGCACTATTCATCCGTCTCTGCTTAATTTCTAGGAGATAAGCTAAAGAGAATTCACAAAACAGACATTTTGTACCTATTGAAGAGCAGCTCTGTTGTCATTTTAAGTCAATGAGAGAGGTAAAACATGATTCTGAGTACAAAATCTCCCATCAGAGTCAGTTCCAACACCCAGCAGGATTGTCTTATTCGCAGTTAATGGCTTTTCCTTTCTCCTGCACATTCTGATTATGACTTTGATCTCAAGCTAAGTGACTTGTGAAATGGCTTTGCCTGGTTCCCTTCCAGTAGGGGATTAACCTACCAACATGGTGCCTGCCGTGGTAAGCTGCTGCTCCAGCTTCTCTTCCTGCTCTAATTAATTTCCCTTCCTCTCTTTTTTGTCCTGTGTTTCAGACGTAGATCAGGGCCTCATGGATCGTCTCAAAGACATCAACAGCACCTTAGTGAGTCAACTGAACAGGCTGAGGAACATCCAGGGCACAGTGCAGGACACGGAGAACCTGGCGGAGCAGGCCCGGGTGCGGGTGGAGGACACTGAGGACCTGATCAGCATGGCTTCTGATATGCTGGAGAAGGCCAAGATGGCAGCTGACAACGTGGTGAGTGTGCTGCTGAGATCCCACACCGCTGGGAGAGGGTGAGGGCCTTTCCTTCTGTGCCTCTGGTGTGTTTCTCCACTTGCTCTCTCCCTCAAACAGCAAATTTGCATCAAGATCATGGGAAATCAGTGAAATTTACCACTGTCAGTCACAGATAGCATCGTAGCCCAAACCAACATAAAAGTCTTAAATAAATATTAGCACAGTTGTTTTTCAAGGGATAACCAGTGGTGGAAACTGCATGGACTTAAGAAAAACACACAGAGAAATGAGAAGTAGGTTAGACACATCTCTAAGCATTTAGATCTCGACAATAAATATTTAAAGCAAATACGAATAAAAGATGAAAAAAGAGCTTTAAGGGTTTTTATTTCCTTTCTTTTTCTTTTCCAGTCCATTACACCTCCAGAGCAAAGCGGGGACCCCAACAACATGACTCAGCTGGCAGAAGAGGCCCGTAAGCTGGCAGAAAGGTAGGCTGCGGCAAGACACACTCATCGTGGCTTATGTCAGGGCCCTGCTCTTCTCTACAAGGGGGAAGCAGAATTTCATTTGCTGGCTAGGAAACACACACCCTTTGCTGCTTAAGGGACTGGTGCTGTGGGATGATGGCTGTGTAGCACTGAGGGCAAACATTGCTCATGTGGATGACAGACGAGACGTGGCAACCATCTTCCATTGCAAATGTTTCAGCATCTCCCATATGTAAATCTGGGGGAAGAAAAGAAGGAAAAGTAAGAGAGAATATAATCAAGAACTGAGGATAAAGACTATTGGCTGACAAATCTAATGGCATTATTTTTCTTTTGTCATCAGGCATAAAAAGGAAGCTGATGAGATTGTTCGCACAGCCAAGGCTGCAAATGATACTTCCACGGAAGCATATCAACTGCTGCTGAAGACGCTGGCTGGAGAAAACCAAACTGCACTTGATATTGATGAGCTCAACCAGAAGTGAGTCAGTAACAGAAAATTGTTTTTATTTCCTGACTTTAGAGCAGTGCTTAAAACTAAGACAACCCTCTGTATGCTTTGTATTTTGTGGGAGGTGATTTTTGATTTCTTAGCCTCTCTACTCTCTTATTAAAGTTCAGTTCTACAAAAAATACTGTTACATAACTGGATCCTTGGGAATTTTTTAGGTACAATCAAGCAAGGAATATTTCTCGAGACCTAGAGAAACAGGCCAGCAAGGTGCTTGCGGAGGCAGAGGAAGCTGGAAACAGAGCCCTGCAGATATATGCTAATCTCACCAGCCTGCCTACTGTGGATTCTACAGGGTTAGAGGTACATGTGGGCACCATCATGTGCAGTATTTCCTGAAGATTGCTAGGTTGCTGGTGTACCTTACGTGTGCTCTGCTGATGTTCTCTGCATCAGAATGCTCTGTGGGTTTTTTGTCCATCTAGGCATAATCCTGCTTTTACGCAATTGCAGCATTTATGGAGGAGATGTAAATGCAGAAAACCACCTACATAAACCCCACCTCCCCCAGTTTCTGAAGGACACAAATCTGAGTGAAATGTTTGCCAGACATCTTGGCTTGAATGTAGAAGTGGAAAAATTTACCACTTGTTCAGGAATTCTTTATCATTCAGGAATCTCTGTGTGTGATTTCCACCTGCAGAATAGAGCAAATAAGATCAAGAAGGAAGCAGAGGAACTGGATCAACTAATTGCCAGGAAGCTAAAGGATTACGAGGACTTGAGAGAAGATATGAAAGGAAAGGAGCTAGAAGTAAAGAACCTCTTGGAGAAAGGGAAGACAGAGCAGCAGGTCAGTTCCACTTTGTGCAGGCTTTTGTTCCCTGAGGAAAAAAACCAAGGAAGACAAGTAACTGGCCAGATGCAAATGATTTCGTCTTAGTCTTAGTGTTATTTATTGATTATAAGAATGCTGAAGAATGGCCCCAAAAAGGAGAGGCAGAAAGAGGTTAAAAGCAATGCTTTGAGGCTGTGTGGGAACACAGGAGATATTTGCCAGATGTGGTATCAACTTTGTACTCAGAACAGTATTCCCAAAGTGCATACACTCATCTGGTCTCAGAGGAAACACTGCTGTTCTGGATGGCGTTGTTGTTTGAGGCTTAACAGTGCTTTTTCATACACTTACATAATTGTCCTTCAGAAAGTGGTAATACATTGATACATGTCATGTCTCCTCAGACTGCAGACCAGCTCTTGGCTCGAGCAGATGCAGCAAAAGCCCTGGCTGAAGAAGCTGCTCGGAAGAGCAGTGGCACACTACAGGAGGCCAATACCATTCTCAGGAACCTGAAAGGTAAAGAGGAAGCACTTGGAGTGAATCCTTCAATTCCAGTGTGACAAGTCACTTGGCAGTAGGATATTCTGGTTAAAGAGGCCCTACTATTGCCCTTATCTGAATGTTGGGTGTGTTCTTTTGGCTTGTTTTTCTTTAAAGAAAAAGTATAAGCGTTTTCAGGGACCGGAAATTTCCTTTTAACTTCCTTATTTAGCATCAGAAGATGTGCGATAGGGAGAGCTGACCCCAGTTTGCTCTTCATCCCTCCAATGTCAGGGCAGCAAAGCCTTGGGTAGCTTGGTCAAAGGAGCATCCCAAGGCTCTTCTGGAGCATATAGTAAGGATCTGCTTTTGCCCCTTAGACTTTGACAAGCGAGTGAACGATAACAAGACAGCGGCCGAGGAGGCACTGAAGAAGATCCCTGCCATCAGCCAGACCATTGCAGAGGCCAACAACAAGACTCACCAGGCAGAGCTGGCACTGGGCAATGCTGCTGCTGATGCCCGTGAGGCCAAGGCCAGAGCAGATGATGCTGAGAAGATTGCCAGCTCCGTTCAGAAGGTGGGTCTGCTGCAGCTCACCCCTCTGAGATCCTGCTGTGTGATTGCATGAACTCCTGTTACAGTATTTCCTGGGGAGCCCTGTGTGCTCTCTGCTGTATTTCCCACTGCAAATGGAACATATGGCAAGATAGGAAATCAGTGCATTTTGATGAGAAGGATTGAAGGAAGTTCTGCACCTTCACCTTTTTCCATCCTCTCCCACCTGCAGAGTGCTGCTGCTACCAGAGCCGAAGCCGACAAGACCTTTGCTGATGTGACAGGACTGGCCAGGGAAGTGGATGACATGATGAAGCAGCTGCAGGATGCAGAAAAGGAGCTGAAGCGGAAGCAGGCTGATGCTGAGCAGGATATGAAGATGGCAAATGAGGTAAGTACTGCTGGCAGGTGACAGCAGTGGCTAGGAGCTGCCTTCTCCCTGCTGTCCTGGCAATAAAGGCTTTCCTCCTGCTCTCCTCTTGCAAAGACAGCGCTGGGTCCAGCCAGTATTCTGACTCTTCCAAGCTTTAAGTAGGACTGAAAAGGAGACAAGTTCTGGTGCATTAGCATAGGCTCCCTGCTGGAATTTGAGCGCTACTTTTCCTTTTATTATAGCTAAAACCTGACTGTATAGCCCTGTTGATTCCAGCCTGGCTTTTACTGCACAATCCTGCTCAGTTTTCAGGGATTCCCATCCTGAAATACTCAGAAAACTGTTTGCTTGAAGATTGTCAGTCTTCTTCCCAGCCCTGTGATAAAGATCTTTGTGCAGGATTGTTATCCTGGGGTGAGAAGGCAGTGATGTGGTGACTAAGTGCAGAGGAGAGGCAACAGTTTTGTAATCTCTACACCTTTTTTGTGCTCTCATTTTTTTTTCTATCCTGCAGGCCTCACAGGCTGCCCAGGAGGCGGAAGACAATGCAAGAAAAGCCAAGAACTCTGTAAACAGCCTGCTCACTGTCATTAATGACCTGTTGGATCAACTAGGTAGGATTGTCTTTAATGTGCTCTATGCCTTTGAGTGTTTTCCTGATGTGTGCTGGCTTTCCTGCCAGTATTGTTTGAGGAACCAGATGGATCTGTTGATCTCTCGAAATGGGGTTTGTGTGGTTTTGGCAAGGACTTTGGGTTTTTTTCTTTCCTGAGTAGCCTCAGAGCTTGTTCAGCAATGCTCTGTGTTGGTTTTCAGCAAACTGAAGACTTCTTGAAGCAGTGGAGATGTCACCCATATGGTTGGTCGTGTTTCAGATGATAGAGATGGCCTGATGGAGGTCTGCTCTGGGCTCAGCTGTGTGAACACCCACGGTGTCAAAGGGGTTTTAATGCACTTCCCTCTTTGTTTCTGGCTTTTCAGGGCAATTGGAGACAGTGGACTTGAACAAACTGAATGAAATTGAAGGTACCCTGAACAGTGCCAAAGACCAGATGAAAGATAGTGACCTGGACCAGAAAGTGTCTTTCCTTGAGAGAGAAGCCAAGAAGCAAGATGATGCGATACAGGCCTACAACAGGGACATTGAAGAGATCCTGAAGGACATTAACAACCTGGAAGACATCAGGAAGACCTTGCCATCTGGCTGTTTCAACACCCCGTCCATTGAGAAACCCTAAGGGTGCGCTGGGGGTGGGGGGAATCGCCCTGGTGAGTGGTGGTTCAGCCATGGAGTGCCTTAACACACATTACCTTCTCCAAATCCCCAACTCTTCGCTGCTCGCAGCCACTGTTTCCTTTCAAATCAGGATAAGTTGAAAGTTGTTTTTTTGGGGGTTTTTTTTTTTGTTTGCTTGTTTCTTTGTTTGGGTTTTTTTTTGAGAAGCAAATTAAATATCCATCTTCGGGCATCGAAGGGGTTTTTTAACATAGATTGTTTTCCTGAGCACTCCACCTTTGCCCCTTCCTCAGACACAGTTTCCCTTTGATTAGTGCAAGGATGAGAGATGCTTTGGACTCTTTATACTGTGGTTCAGAAATAACCATGTGAGCTGTATACAGCAAGGCAAAACTAACACAACTTTCTCTCCTGTCTTCTCCTTTGACTGTAAAATCCTCAGTCCTGGAGCTCTTTGTCCCTATGAAGGAAGGGGATGGCTACCAAAGTATTACTGTAATGGCCAGTATAGCTGCACTCAATTCAGATCCTTCTTCCCAACTTCTAACCCTGTGAATTTATTTTTTTCATCATTATGTAGTGGCCAATCCAACAGTGTTGGTAGCCTTTGGCAAAATAGCTGAAGCCTCCTTCTGAAATCCTTTCTGTGATGATGCATTGCTATGAGAAAAAGGCAGCCTCTGATTAGGGCTCTTTGGGAAGATGGGATACTGGTGGAGTGGTAGGTCTTGCCAGCCCCACTTCTGTTCCATGGAGAAGTTTTGGGTCTGGTCTGAAAGCTGCTACCTGCTGGCTAGTCCAGACTGCCAGAGTGTGGAAGCCACGAGCTGCATTCCCATCTGTTGCTACTGAATTTCCAGAGGATCTGGTTTTCTGGGCTTGGAATGTCAGACTGACAAATGAGTTTGTTGAAGCAGGACAAGTCTTGCTGAAGAGGAGAGCTGCCATCCAGAGAGTTCTGACAGCTGCACTGGCCTCCATGCTGAATGTCTTTGGGTGGGGAAGGAAGGGAAATGGAAAGATCTTTTTTTTATTCCCCATCTTTTTCCTGAAGGAGGACAGTAGGATATTTATCTCTTCTGCCATTGCTCTGGCCTTTTGCCTGTTTTAAAGCTGGGAGGAAGAGCTGGAATTTCCTGGTGCCCTCCTTTCTTTTTGCCTCCGGATCTCCCAGTCACCGTAAAGCTGCCACAGCACAGGGACCTCAGGCCAGGCTCAGGTGGCAGCTCTGCCTTTTACACCACTCCCACGGCTTCCCCGCAGGCTCCCTCCCCAGGCAGTGCTCGCTGGTGCTGGGTGGGAGTGGCGGGGAGCCCCTTGCTCCCAGACAAGAGCATCCTCTGCAGCTTCCTCCTTGCCTCCAGCCTGGCATCCCTCCCCCCTTTCCCTGAGGTCCAGTATATATCTATCCTTAAACACTATGCAACTTTGTACGTTTGCGTAGCGGGGAAGAAATTATTATCTGACACACACTGGTGCTATTAATTATTTCAAATTTATGTTTTTTGTGTGAATGTGATTATTTTTTTTTCCATTTTTTTATCATGATTATAGTGTGAGGAAGTCTCTCGTGTGTGTGTATGTGTGTGTAAATATACTCAGCCAGATTTCCAGAGTGGCACAGCCTGGCCTCCTCTATGTGCTTTCCCCTGTAGCCATTGGGGCAGGTGCACCGTGTATCGCTTCTCTCTGTATCATTCCCTTAAAACCTGGGATTTCTCCTAGCTGGGCTCCTGCTTGCTTCCCTCTACTGTATCCCCAGCACCCATCCATAACCACTTTGCCTGTCGGGTGGATGCTTTCCAGCCCTGTCTCCAAAGCCAGCCCTGCTCCCCATGGTGCCTGCAGCACCCACTTCTGTGTCCCTTGTCCCCTGGGATGCTGTGCCAGGAGTGGAACAGGGGCTATGGCTTTGCAGCTGAGCTGTGAGGAGCTGTAGCGCTGTTGGGAGACCAGACCAGCGCTGAGGTGGTCAGAGAGCTGCATTTGGGGACATCTTGATACCACTGTGCACGGCAGGAGGCTTGGTGCAGACAGTGCTGCTGGGCAGGGGGTGTTCCCAGCAAACTCTGCATGGCTCTTATATCCCTTCCCTTAATGATTGTGGGATTTCCCTCCTGCCTGGAAACACCTCTGGAGGAGAGCTCCCTGTGCCTGCACGCACAGGGACATTGGGTCGCTCTGGGAAGATGGCTGTGACCACATCACCTCTGCCAAGGCTGTGAGAAGAGCAGATATGTGCATGCCCTGGCTAACCTCAGGCCTAAGGTTTCCTGCTCTCTTGTGTTGTTTTTTTTTTTCCTTAAGCCGTTTTTAACAGAATTTTATTTTTAAATAAAAAAAAAAAATCTTTATAAGCGATCTGTTAATCAGTACTGCATTACAGCCATTATTCATTGTATAAGTCCAGTTATTTCTTTACGTAATGTGATGATGTGACAGCTGCTGGTGGAGTGCTGGGTGTCATGGGTGACACGTGACATCCTGTCATCACCTTATTCCTGACTGTGGCCCCCTCAGTATGTGCCTTCACTCCAGCTTTTTTTGCCTTAATCTGTGGTCTTGCTGTCTGGGGCGGTGAACAAAATGCAACACTTGCAGTTTTTATGTATAAAACAGTATTTCTTATTTATAATAAAGTCTGAATATTTGTAACCCCTTATACCTGGGAATTCTGTTGAGTATTACTTTATTTTTTGTGGTAGGATATTGATGGTGATGTGTCTTGGTTGCAAGATTCACCTCTTGCTCCTTAGACAACCTGGTTTGGTATGGGAAAAAGGGAGAAGAAACTTGGAATTGCATGTGGTGGGATACAGATGACAAGGATGATGGTTTTTCCTTGTGTCCACTGCTCCACTGCCATGGCTGTGATGGATTTTAAGCTGCTGGTTTTCCAGGGCTTAAAAACATACTATGTTGTTGGTGTTGATGCTGTTGGAGTGGCACTGTCTTCCTTGAAAACCTTGAAGAACTGGGGGGAGTTTATTTATGCTGTAAGGGAAAAATCCTTTTTACTAAACAGGTAGACAAGGATAGGGCTCCTGGGAAAAATAAAAAAAAAACCTGAATAAAGAAGCTGGAATTACTGGGAACTGCCACCAATCTGTGTGCTCTGTGTTGTTCCTGGGTCCTGTCTCCCAGAGCCTGGCCTGAATGAAGCAAATTTTTAAGGACAGATTGCAGTGATAAGAGGCTAGGCTGTTCTGCATTCACACTTGTCTTACAGCTCCAACTGGATTTCTGTTATTTTTCTCAGCAGAGGAAAACGCACAGGTCTCGTTAACTTGCATCAGAGCTAATCCCATCTCAGCTGGTAAATTCTTGTTATTTTTGCATGTCAGTTTGTGTACTTTCAACCTTTCATTCTTCAGTTGTCACTAATGAATTTGTTTTTAAAATATGTCTTTTTTTTTCCTTGCCAGTGTTTTTGTGAAGCAAATCCCAGCTGGTAAAATCTGGCTGAGGTTTCAGCTGGACTGTGGGGAGCAGTCAGGGGTGCTGGGTGGGTGGTGGGACAGTTCTGACCTTGCATGGGCTGTAGGTTGACATGGAGCCTCTTAACATTTTGAGGTGAAAATGCTTAGATTAGGAAGCAAGTCTGTGTCCTTTATTTTATCTTCAGAATTTTTATCTCCAGAAGTTTCTTGTGGGCATTGTGCAAATGTGTCTCAGAGGTGGTGTTGAAGGAGGATGAGCCGCACATTCATGTGGTTTTCAGAGGCAATGCTGGAGGACAGTGGAGGATGACAAGGTAAGAGTAACCTGAGTAGATACTCAGAAATCTGTTACAGGGAGGAGCAGACCCAGCTCCAGGGGACCATGATAATGG
This sequence comes from Ploceus nigricollis, assembly GCA_013399945.1. Classification (NCBI taxonomy): domain Eukaryota; kingdom Metazoa; phylum Chordata; class Aves; order Passeriformes; family Ploceidae; genus Ploceus; species Ploceus nigricollis. The sequence goes on along the minus strand of VXBC01000601.1, from coordinate 530,354 downwards.
CTTACAGGCTGCCAAACTGTTCTACCAATATTTTGAAGCCCAAGTAGAGATGTCCTCCTCGGATACTCTCTGCTCAGCGTAGCCAGTGCCTGACATCAAGGTGGGTGAGGAGGCACCTTGCTGAGCAGTGACCAAGCTGGTAGCCTTTATTCTCCTTCAGTTCCCTGTTCCCTGTTGGTTTCTTCTCACTGCCCAGGTTCAAGCTCCATCTTCTCTCATGTGCTCTCTGGAGAAGCAGGAGGCTGGCAGGGGGCAAGGGGCCGGGTGAGGAGGTGGCAGTGGGGAAGGCTTGGACAGACCTGAGCTGAGTTCCCTCTCATTTCTGGGGAGGACAAGATATTGTTACAGGTTATAAACTGCTGGGAACAACTGCCTGGAGGGGGACTTCTCTGGTGTGTTTGTGTGGATCTGAGGAAGTGGAGGAGGTCATACAGCTGTCACATCGAGCTGGCAGTGTCCTATGCACCCCATCTACAGCTGTGATATGCTGGACCATGTTCTGGTTAGTTATTTTTTTGTAGCTGGCTGCTGGCTTGATACCTTCAGTGTGCCCCCATCCAGAAACATCAGGAATGCCATGTAGAAGTTACCCCACAGAGGCTAGGCATGGGGACAGAGAGGGGAATGCAGTTGGATGGCAATGCCTTCTTCCTTCATCCCTGTTTGTCTCCCCCCTCGCTGGGCCGGGCAGGGCACAGGCAAGGCAAGGCCAGACATGACAGCACTTCCTTGCTGTGCCACCGCTGCTGCCCTGCCCTGCCCCGCTTGCTCACTGCCGGCGTGATCCCTGCCTGCCTCTGCCCATCCCACCACAGCTGCTGCCTCAGTGATCTCTGCTCCAGGTGGTTCTGGCTGTCGTGAGGACGTTTTCCCAGGGCACCCAAATGTCAGAGGAGAGACTGAAGTCCAGGCTCCATCACTGCACTGGTGTTTGGTGATACCAGCACGTCATAGTCACTGATTTTCCACACTGAGGAAATCCCAGAGGATTTCCTCCTGGATGATGTGGCAGATCGGATAGGCCCTTGCAGGAGGAGGCTTGGGGATGCAAGGGTTGACCTGGGCTGCAAGGGCTCACAGCATCATGGTGTTCATCTGGCATAAGTCTCCAAAATGGGCTTTCTCCCTTGCTTACATTAATAAAACCATCACTCCAGAGTTTTTACACATCCATCACTTTTCACCAGCAGCCATCAGCAAAATTTAGATTATTATGTTGTTTCAGACTGGTTTTGGAGTGGTTAATTCTGCCACAGCCACATCGTCAAGGACTGATGAACTTGTGAGCCACAGTGGTCTGCCTGCAGGAGCAATTTTTTGGCTCTGTTGGGAATGAACCTAAAACACCTTCAAGAAGGACTTTTCTTGTGTTGCAGGTTAAAAGACAGGTTTTCCAGTGAAATAAAACTGCTTCATGGCAGTGTCTGATGGGCACAGCTGTTCTTTATGCCTCCCTTTGCTTACACTTTTGCTTACTCTAAAAGGTAAAACGTCTCTGTTAATCATGTTGGTGTGAGACCTTTTCTAAAGGGTGCTGCCACAGCGCCAGGTTGCAGTGGGACATTTGCTCTGTGGAGGCTGGTGGGCAGCTGCTCCTTCCAGATCAGATGTGTTTAGAAAATCAGGGCCCCAGGAAATACATTCTTGGTAGTCTCATGGCATGTGGTTTTCAGAGGTCTGTTGAGCACAGTGGCAGATGACAAGGTGAGAGTAATCCAAGTCAATAAGCAGAGATGACTGAGGAGCGAGCTGTCACGGCTTTGTTTGCACAAGTGGAATGAGAGGTGGGGTGGCAACGGTGAGATAAATGGGATGGAGGAAACAGATAAGGGAAAAGCTTCCTGCTGGGGAGGGCTGGTCTTCCAGGAGGGAAGTCAGCGTAGGATGTGAGCTGGGTGAGGTCTAAAGGAGCTGCTGTTATGGACCACACTGCTGGAGATGACCTTCCTGAGCAGAGGAGTGTCAGCAGGTAGGAAGGACACAGCAGAAGTGTTGTGAGCAAGTGATATACTTAAGAGCAGAAGGGATTGTGTCTCCATAGAGGTATGAGTGGATCCTAAGAATTGCTGAATTGGTGGGAACACCATAAATAATTTTATCTCACCTAAAAACTAGTAATGAAAACCAGATAACCTCAGATGCCAAAACCCACCGTGCCACTATTGCGTTTGGGGAGCCGTGTTTCTTGTTGTGAGCTATATTAAGATCCAGCAAGTGGAATGAAAAGGAAACCTTCTGTTTATAAAAGTGAGTTGACTCAATCAGCAGAGGCAGGTACAGTTGGCAAAGGGAGGTGCAGAGATGTGGTGTGTTTGGGCTGGCTGCGCCCATGAGATCACCAGGAGCCACAGAGGAAAGCCCTGTGAGTCAGCTCCAGGTGTCTGGGGTGTCTGGAGGCTGTTGGGCAGTGTAAGAGGCTCAGACAGGGAGCTCAGTGTTAATCACCCTGAACTGAGCAGCATGTCACACCTTGGATTGAGTTTGAATCCCTAGTGCAGAAGGGGACCTAAAAGGCAACTTGTGTTTCTGAGGATGAACTTGTTAGGTGTTTTCATTCTGTTTAAAGGTGCTCCTGGACCACTCACAGTCACTTGTGACATAAGGAGTCTCATGGCATTAGGCAGGGGAGCTGCTGTGATGCAGCACGAGGGCCCATCCCTCACTGTGCCCCTCTGATGGGCTGCTTTTGCAGGGCAGGTGGATATGCTGGAGTCCTGCTTGTCCTGACAATGTGTGCAGGATGTGGAGAACCCCTGCCTCCAGATTTCTCTATTCCCCTGTAGAAGTGGCCATGTCCTCCTGCAAGTCAAAGGCAAGGAGTGAGGTGGAACTGGCCTTCATGCCTTGTGTGGCTTGTCAGCTACCCTTGAGAACAAAGTGCTAATGGACCTGGGGCTGTGGAGCCTGGCATCTTCCTGGCTCTGGCAGCAGCCTCAGACACGTGTTTCTCCCCTCTCTGTCTCCACTCCTCATCCTTCTTCTAGCATAAAAAAGATGTAGTAGGTGAGGCCAAGGACCCATCTAAGCTCATTTTCCATCTCGGGAGCAAAAGCAGACAAATATGTGTGATGATTTACACCTCCACCTCATTTCTAGGTCTGGGGATTTCCTGACCTTGATGATTGTCTGGTAAATCCCAATCGATCTGCTTTCTGGGCATTTATTCAAGCTGATCTTGGGTCTCTTTGCATCCCCAGTCCTGCTAGCCACCTGAAACGAGCCCTGCTCTTGCAGCTTGGCTGGCTGGACCTGGCTTGCGAGCAGGCAGCCCCCATCCACCCTCCCCAGGCTTCCAGTGAGCTCATCCTGTTTCATTTTGTTCCCTGCACGCCCGCGGCGTGCCCGGACAGCCCGGCTGTCCCCGGCAGCCCCGCAGTGGGGGCAGCGGCGGCCGGGCAGCCGGAGCTGTGCGAGCAGGGGCAGGAGGGGCGACCAGGAGCTGCAGCTGGGTTCTGCTTCCCTAAGAGGGTGCACGCAGGAGGTCCTCGGGGTGCTGTGCCCCGTCTGTGCCTCTGTCCCGCTGGGGCAGGCCCGTGTGCGCTCCCTGGGCTGGGCCCTCGCCGTGAGTCAGCCCGCGGCACACGCGCTCTTCCTGCTGGGAGTGACTCAGGTGGAGCAGCCGATAAAAAACGCACCCAAAAAAGGCACCAGGCAGCCGCTGCGGAGCCCCGCCGGAACGAGCCCCTGCTGCTCCCCGGCACGAGAAATGGCCGGGCGCTGGCTCCTGCCCCTGGCCTGCCTCGCCGCGTCCCTCCTGCCCGCAGCCCGGAGCACACGCAGCGGAGAAGGTGAGGCTCGGGCTGGGGCGGCCCTTCCTGCCCTGCTCCCGCCGGCAGGTTGGCTCGCAGCTCCCTCCCCGTGCTGGACAGGGCCGGGAGCTGGAAGCTGCCTGGGGTGCGCAGCGCCCTGCTAGGGCACTTTTCCCCTCCTGCCTTCGGGACTGATGCTGGATCCGTGGGTGCTTCTTAGTTTTCCTCAAAGGTTAACTATCCCATGCGCAGTTGGTCTCGTTTTGTCACTGGCATCCCCTTTAAATAACTTATTTGTGTGCACTTACCTTACTGCTGTCGGTAAAGAGCTTTGCTCCCAGGGTGGGATGCGGGTGTGAGCACAAACATCGCCCAGGCAGTGGCTGATCTGCCCATCACCACTGGAACCAAAACCTTCCCCAGCCTAAAGAAGATCTGGAAGCATCCAGGATCCAGTTTGCTGTAATAACGTGGCGGTGTTTGGATTTTGTGTGAGTCTGTGGGGCTCACAAAGTACCACAGCCCTGCTGCGTCCTATGGGAGACAGGAGTCTCCTGCAGTCCACAGCTTTAAAAATCCAGCAGATCCTCTTGCACATGTAAAACTCATGTAGTGCAGAGTGTCATGGAGGGAGATTTAAACATGTTCAGCCCGGTGGTAATTCAGCTATCCGAATTTCAGTTTAACTGGCCTATAGTCTGGAGATGGGTATCTTTGGCCAAAATCAGATTTTTGCATGTATTCTGTAAATACTGAGTGATTTAATTTTTTTTTTGTCTCCAGTACTGATGATCTGAAATAAGCTTGCTGGGCTTGAAGTTGAATTTTATCAGTTTTAAGTTTGGTGCAATGGGAAGTAAGTGCTGAATAAGTGTTTTGGTTTGGGTTTTTTCAAAAGAAAAAAATTATCTGCTTTGCCGTACATACTACTTGGGTTAATTATTACATCACCTTCATTACATCCAAGTTTTAAAATACTGATATCAGTTCTTCCTCTGCTCCTTCCTGGCAGTGTGTGGGAAACTGCTGCTTTCCCAGGGACTCTTGAACCCATTTCTGTGTGTATGTAAAGCCAGTAGTCGGTAACAGCTGTGATATTTTTAAATAACATAAAAATTCAAGTGAGTTTGGTCGTGTAACTGAGTCTGCTGGTGGAGCCCTAGAAGCCCCAGGCAGGTCTTCCTGAAGTGTGAAGCTGGGCAATGGGGGCACCGAGCCTTGGAGCAGGAGATGGGACAGCCTTGTGGGTCACTGTCCCAGGAGCACAGAGCAGGGAATGGCTTGTATTGACATGGAGCCTTCACTGCAGGCAAAGCTCTGTCATTCTCCTGATGGAAGGAGGGGTCTTTGCAGGCTGGCTCATGTGTACAGGGCTGTTGGATCCTCAGAGACCCAGAGCCACCCTCATTGTCTGGTTTTGTGAATTTAAGGAGACAGTTTAAGAAGCCTGAAGCTGCCTGTCTTCTTCTCCGAGCCTTTCTGATGCGAGAATTCATCTGAGCACAGCCATCAAGCATTTTTCATGCTTTATTCTTGGGTGGGAGCTGGGGGAATGACATCCTGCTGGATGTGTGCCATGGATCTCCTGCATCCTGGCATAGCACTGAAGAAACCCAGCTGCAAAACTCTTCCTCCAATGGAACCTGCTCTTTTCCATGGATGATCTCAGAGCAGAGCCTCAGGGCACCTGGATACAGAAGTGACACTGACCTCAGTTGGTCCTCATCCTTGAGCAGCTCCTTCCTGCTCCATCTCATTGCCAATTCCAGTGCCTTGCTCTTGGTGAGGATTAGCCTGCCTGGGCTCCTGGGTTTCTGGGAGATGACCAGGAGCAGACACACCAGTGCAGTGGTGGCACTAACCTGCCACAGCATCTTAAATGGCTTTGAATCAGCGAGACAGGAATTTGTTCCAGGGCTGGAGAGCTGGTTCCTAACATGCTGCAGCAGTAGAGAAACACTCAAAGAAAGGTTTTCATTCCCTGGGGGAATGGTGCTCATGCCTGTAATTTAGCAAACCAGTAAATCCTCTGGATTGCGTAGACATAGGGTGATGCATGGGTGGAGTTCAACTCAAAGATCCTTATGGGTCCCTTCCAGCTTGAGATCTAGCTGGAGTGTAGAGGGATGGGGAGTGGGATCAACCCAAGTGAGATCTTTCTACTGTGAAGGTGAGCACAAATACTTGAAGAAAGTCTCACACTGCTGCCCTCCCTTGATCCTTTGTGTTGTCCATGCCCTTTGGTCACTGGTAATGCTGTCTGAGGCTGGAGTTGTTTTCCCAGACCCGAGAGGCAGGAATTCTGTACCCACAGGTCCCCTCCCAGCAGGCTAGGCTGGCAGAAGATCTCCTGAGCATGGTCTTGGACTCCTGGCAGCCAGATTGCGAGGGAAGAGCTGTGCTTGCTGAAGTTGGAAAAACCTCTCTCCCTGTTTGCTGGCGCATGAGGTCATCTCTCCTCTTGGCAGCGGCGCTACTGAGTGCCTCCCTCTGGAATGCGGTGCCGATGGGTGTGTGGGAGGGCGGCGCCCAGGTGTGAGCACTGAGAGCAGGAGGCTTTGCCTGGTCCCAGGAGTCACAGATGCAGGGGACAGGGACGTTGTACCCTGGGGCTGAGCTGTGCCAGAAGAGAGCTGGAAGGAGGAGGCTCGGTGTGTTTGAGTACAAGGCACTGTCTGCATCCATGCAGCAGGTTTCTGCATTTTGGGGCTCCCTCCACCTCCTGTGCTCTCAGAGGTGACCTGGGCAGGGGTTGGGTAGCTGGGGGTGGCCTTTCCTGTCCCGAGGAGGTCAGCAGTGAGCAGAGCTCCTTAGAGGGAGGTCGAGGCTCCCATGGCAGCATCAGGGTGGTCTGGAGCAGTTCCCCAGCAGGCTCTGTGCCCCTGAGGACCTGGCTTTTTCCCTTGGGATTTCTTTCTCCTGCCTGTCTTTGCCAACCATTCTCTCAGCTGTGCCTGCTCTCCCCAGTGATCCTGAGGAGCATGTCTGGAGTAAAGGTCCTCGGGATTAAATGCTCCAGTACTGGCCACTGAGGGACTGCCAAGTAGGTACAAGGTGGCTTCAAGAGAGCACCTGGACAAGGCAGTGGAGTGCTGGAGCAGGCACATCTGGTGACATGCCTGAGTCTGATGTCCAGAGGGATGATCTGTCTTGGCTATAGAGGAAGGCAGAATCTCATGCCTGTTCTTCCTGCCACCCCTCATGCAGCAGTGTGGGCAGCTGCAGCTTTTCTTCCCAATGAGGGAGGGCGGGATCCAATCCTGCCCAAACCTTTTTTGTTAATCTCCCTCGTGGCTGGCACACTTCCACCAAACTCCTTGGATCACAGACTGCACTGTGATCACTCATCACACTGTGATCCTCATCACCCTGCACTGCAGACCTGGGTGGGGGGACCTGGTGGAACTTGGCTGAGCTTTTCCTACTCAACTCACTCCTGGCTGGATGAAACAAAGGATAACCTCAGGAAACTTTCCCTTCTCCCCAAAGTCTCCAGTAAGGTTACCCATGCTTTTCTCAGGACAAGACTGGGTTTTTTTTTGAACCATCTCTGCTTATTCAGTGTCCTGGTTGTGTTGCAAGATCTGTGAAAGAATGGAGAACAGCCCTGGCAATGCTGTTGTGTGGGTTGTGGCTGCTTGGCTTGGGTTTGTCCATCCTCAGCAGTGGAATGGGGCATTCCTCCCCACTGTGGGGATGCAGAGCACGGTGTGGACACCAGTGGCACTGGGGTGGCTGATGGACACAGACATGAGGACAAACACAGAGATGTGGGGAAGCAGCTCACTGTTGGCAGAGCAGGAAGGGGAGGTTTGCAGCACCTGCACCCTGCTCCTTGCCCCTCATGGTGGGATTGCTGCATCATCTGAGACGTCTCTCTGCTCTCCTCCCCCCAGTCTGTGACTGCAACGGGATGTCCAGGCAGTGCATCTTTGACTGGCAGCTCCTGAGGGAGACGGGAAACGGGTACCGCTGCCTCGGCTGCCTGGGCAACACGGAGGGCACCCGCTGCGAGCGCTGCAAGGAGGGCTTCTTCCGACGGCGGGGGGAGCAGTGCTGCCTGCCCTGCCTCTGCCACCCCTGGGGTACGTGCACAGCTGCTGGCTGGGGTAACCGGGCTTAGGGCACCTGCTGAGCACCTGGGCAGGTCGGGCTCTGAGCCCCTACGTACCCAACCACAGGTTTCAGGACCCACCTGCCCTCTGAAATAATCACAAACTCACAGAATGATTCGGGTTGGAAGGTGCCCATCCCTGCCTCTCCCTCCTGTCTTTCTGCAGGTTCCCTCGGCCCACAGTGTGACAGCGATGGCCGGTGCAGCTGCAAACCCGGAGTGATGGGGGACAAGTGTGACCAGTGCCAGCTGGGCTTCGAGTCCCTGTCCGAGGCAGGGTGCAGGAGGAGCGGGCAGTGAGTGCTGGCCACGATTGGTGCCATGAAGCCAGAGGGAGGACCAGCTTCCAAAGCTCTCCTGGGGCCTGTGCTGGCTGAAAACATCCCCTGCAAAGCAGGGCTGGTTTCATGGCAGCTCATGGACAACCTTAAGCCAACCATGCTAGGAGAGAGTGGGCTTGAGTGAGGCTGGACCTCCATGCCAACCTGCAGGGCTTGGTGTCCTGCAACACCATCAAAATCTGAACTTAGCCACTCTCCGAGGTGATGGTTTCATTACCCAGATAACACCCAACAAGCTCCAGCCCTGTAAAACAAAACCTGCCCATTGTGGGGCTGCCTCATGTTGGTGCCACTCACAAGGAGATGCACATGCAAAGATCAACCCCTTCCTTTTCATGAAGCCCTGTTTAAACACCTTTAGAATGTTTCTGATCTGACTTCCTGAGCTGTGTCCTCTTCTTCCTCACCTCACCCTGCCATTGCTCCTTTGGGGCTGCTGGCAGGCAAAGGGTGTTAGCAGGAGACGGCTGCCTGCAGTCCTGCTGCTGGGCCTGGCCTCCTGCCCAAGCCTGCCAGGGGTGCTGCTGCTTGGTGGAGCTCAGCCAAGGTCTATTAAACTCAGCCAGGGTTTATTAAGCTCAGTGGAGCTTCACTTTGTACTTATGGGTGGGTCTGATGCTCTGGGATGCCCTGGAGCAGTAGCAATGGGCACTGGCTCAACCTGGCACCCACAGAGCGGCAGATTCTGGAAAGAGGTGGCTGTGCAGCTTATTTCCCCATGTTGCATGGGAATGGTAGCTGGGAGGGTTCTCTGCTGTCTTAAGTAGTAGCAGGAAGCACTGAGCTCCCAGGCCAAGCTGGAAATCCAGGTAGAGGTTCCTGCTGTACCTTTGCAGGAGCCTGCAGTGTGAGTGTGACCCAGCGGGCAGCACGGGAGACTGTCACTCTGGCCGCTGCGTCTGCAAGGAGAGCGTCACTGGAGAGCAGTGCCAGAGGTGAGGGTCAGGAGGGTGTGCTGGACACTGCTTGCCACAGCCTTCTTCTCTCTGCAGTCGCTTCCCTGGCAGTTCACCAAGCCTTAGAGTGGTTTGGGTTGGAAAGGATGTTACAGCTCATCTCATTCCACCCCCTGCCATGGGCGGGGACACGTTCCACTACCCCAGGTTGCTCCAAGCCCCATCTGGCCTGTCCTTAGACACTTCCAGGAATGGGGCAGCCACAGCTTCTCTGGGCAACTTGGGCCAGTCCCTCACCACCCTCACAGGACAGTTTCTTCCCAGTATCCAGTCTAGCCCTGTCCTCTGTCAGGTCGAAGCCATTGCACATGCCAATCTCACCATCCCAGCCCGGTGATGACCTTAAGCCCTGCTGATGGCTGCATTGCATCAGAGGGATGGTTGTGTGGGCTAGTAAAAGGAGAAAGCGACTTGAACATTGTCACCTTCTTGCATTTTCCCAGGTGCAAGCGACACTTCTATAACCTGGATGCCAGAAACCCTGCAGGATGCTCCCCCTGCTTCTGCTACGGGCACTCGGTCACGTGTATCAGTGCAGACAGCCACAGTGTCCACAACATCACCTCTACCTTCCAGCAAGGTGAAGCCCAAGCAGGACATCCCCACGGCTCCTGGGCGTGTTTGCCATCCCTTCTCTTCAGTGGGCTGGAGGATCCACGTGGTTCACAGCCCTTGGGCTGTGCTTGCTCCTTGGGTGCTCATCCAACCTGCCTGTGGCTGCAGCAGCCTTGCTTTGATGGGATGGCTTGGTCCTAGGCAGAAGTATAGTCCAAGGGTTGAGAGGAGCATAGGATTTCTTCATTGTGTCTTTTCTGCCTCTTGGAAGGAGGCCTCTGTGCCCAGCCAGGCTGATTTACAGATGTATGGGCACAGGGATAACTGTGCTGCCCCGTCAGAGGTCAGGGTGGGAAGCTGGAGAGTTTTGATAAGACACAGCTCAAGAAAGTTGCTGGAATCCTAGAAACACCTTCCCTGTCCACACTGACTGCTCCTTGTTTGTGCTCCAGGTACTGAGGGCTGGCGAGGTGTCCATGAAAGCGGCTCCCCAGCCCAGCTCCAGTGGTCCCCACGCCACCGGGATGCCTTCATAGCAGCAAGGACATCGGAGCCAATATACTTCGTGGCACCTGGTGGGTGTGGGATCAGTGGTGGCCAGAGTGAACCCTTTGCTTGGTCTGATCCCATGAACTGAGTCTTTAGGAGGAAGGAAAGATTTTAAGCCTTTGATTTTCCCTTTGCAGCAAAATTCCTTGGGAACCAGCAGCTGAGCTATGGTCAGACACTCTCCTTTCACTACCGCCTGGACCGAGGGGGACGGCAGCCATCTCCACATGATGTAGTCCTGGAAGGACATGGCCTGAGAGTCACTGCCCCCTTCTTGCCCCAGGGAGAGGTCCTGCCCTGCGGCATCAGCCAGATGTACACGTTCAGGTAAAGTGGGAAGCTGGAGTGTTTGGGGCAGGAGGAGCAAGAATGGTTGTGGCTTCAAGGAGGTCTTGGGTTCAGCTGTGGTCCCTTGGCGGTGGCAAATGGCTGCCTGGTTTGGGCTGGGTGCATTCAGGTGCTTCTGTCCTGGATAAGGAGGTTACTCTGTGAGAGGGGCAGCAGAAAATGTGGCTTGAGGTTGGTTTGGGTTCTCGGTTCTGGATCAGTTGCATGCATGGACGTCGTTGCCCAAAGCCTTGAGCTCCCAGGAGGGAGATGGGCAAGGGCTGTTGTGTTTTTTGGAAGAGGCATCTCAGTTTTTTAAAACCAGTTCCACTTCCTCCCTCTTCCATGGCAGGCTGGATGAGCACCCAAGCAGCAAGTGGAGCCCAAGGCTGAATCACTTTGAATTTCGCAGGCTGCTGGGAAACCTGACAGCCCTCTGGATCCGAGCCACCTTTGGGGAATACAGTAAGTGCAGAGAGCGCTTACAAGGTTGGCTTCTCCTAGTTGTTGGAGACAGCAAGTCTCTGGATGGGTACACCTTTGCTAAAATTTATTAAAAGATAATAAGTGCTCCAAGGGGGCAAAATTAAATAGCAAAGAGATTGAGCAGGATGCCAACCGATTTGGCTGCTCCATTTGCCCGTGGGCATTGCAACAGAATGTGTGACCTGTGCAGGTCCTGGCTGCGGGGGTCGGGCAGGTGGAGCTGCTGTCCCCATAGGTGACTGGCCGTACTTCCCTGCAGGCACCGGCTACCTCGACAACGTCACCCTGGTGTCAGCACAGCCCGTCCCCGGCGTCCCCGCGCCGTGGGTGGAGCGCTGCCAGTGCCCGGCCGAGTACCGGGGGCAGTTCTGCGAGAGCTGTGCCCCTGGCTACCGCAGAGATGCCCCTGGCCAGGGGCCCTTCAGCATCTGCGTGCCCTGCGAGTGCCAGGGGGGAGGAATCTGTGATCCTGACACCGGTAAGAGAAGCCACCACCACGCTGTGCTTGTGGGCTGTATGGGAATGCAGGGACGCTGCTGTGTCCCGAGAACAGAGCTGGGGGGAGTCGAGACCGCTGGCTTCACAGAAATTTCTTCACAGAAGTGGTCATTAGGTAGGGTAAGGGGCTGCCCAGGGGGGTGGTGGAGTCATCATCCCTGGAGATGTCCAGGGAAGGACTGGATGTGTCACTCAGTGCTCTGGGCTGGTTGTCAAGGTGAGGATCTGCCACAGGTTGGACTCAACAGTATTGGAGGGCTTTTCCAACCTTTATGGGTCTGTGATTGGGCCGCTCGTCTGTGATTCTGATGTCATGATTCTGTCTGTGATCATGAATCTGTGACTTGGGTCTGAAATGTGGGGACCATCCAAGACAAAACTCCCCAGAGCCTAGAAGCATTGCAGTCAGATGCATTTGGAACAAATTGGATGCATGTTAGAGAGAGGAAAAACATCTCTTGCTGCCCAGATAGCAATATTTCTTCACTTCTGACTTCTTTTTTGAAAGTTAAGCATGGCAATGCCTCAGGTTGGACAGAGCTTGAGCAACCTGGTTTAGTTGAAGAAGTCCTTGCCTATTGCAGGGGAGTTGGACTAGATGACCTTTAAAGGTCCCTTCCAATGCTAACCATTTCATGATCTTATGTGGTGCATGATGTGGGCATGGTGGGCATCTGAAGAGATCTCATGGAGGTTGCTGGACCATGGGTGCTTGTGTTGCTGTGGCTGGAGTGGTGGAGGATGTCCCACCAGGTGAATAAACGGCCCTAAGCCCTTTCCTTGTTCCTCCAGGTGAATGTTACTCAGGAGATGAAAACGTGGGCAATGGTGCCAGCTGCCCCTTCGGCTCCTACCGAGACCCCCGGCAGCCACACAGCTGCAGGACCTGCCCCTGCGGGCCCGGCCAGGGCTGCTCCGTGGGGCCAGGTGGCGAGGAGGTCCTCTGTGACCACTGCCCTCCTGGAGCTGCTGGTAATTCCCTTCTTGCTTCTGCTCTGCCTTTTCATACAGGCTTGGAGCTGGGCAGATCCACACCATCCTCTCAGCACAGCTTGCCTGCGACAGCAGCACTGCCACTCCTGCCTGCAGTGGGGTGTTTGAGCCCCAAGGGTTGGGTAAACACACCAAGATCTCTGGGGAAAGTTCTCATCTAAATGTAACATGGATGGAGAAAGGATGGGTAGGAAAGGGAGGGGAACAAAAAATAAGGAAAAAAACAAATAAGAAATGACTTGTAGAAGGTCAGTTGTGGCACCCAGTTTTAAAGAGCGTGTGTGGGGCATTGTGTATTGGCCATGGTGGTGATGACAGCAGAGCAGCTGCTGTGCCAACCCTGAAGGGACTGAACACCCCCATTTCTGTGAGACACAAGCAGTGAGTCAGCCTCTGCCTCCCGGGCACAAGCATTAACTTCTGCTCATCTCTCCTTTCCCAGGTGCCAACTGTGAGTACTGTGCCGATGGCTATTTTGGAGATCCAGCAGCTTCCCAGCCCTGCCAGCTGTGCCGGTGCAATGGCAACGTGGAGCCCAATGCCGTGGGCAACTGTGACCGCCGGACCGGCGAGTGCCTCAAGTGCATCTACAACACCGCCGGCTTCTACTGTGACCGCTGCAAGGATGGCTTCTTCGGGAACCCCCTGGCCTCTGACCCCGCTGACAAGTGCAGAGGTGAGACCCAGGCGCTGTCTGAGCTGGAGATGAGTAAGAAAACCCATGACTGACTTTGGAGTGGTTTGATGGGAAGGAGGATGCTGGAAAGTGGGAATGGTGAGCAGGAACCAAAGCGCAGGGCTAAATGGTGGGAGGAAAGCAGGTAGAGATGTACTGTGGCTTGAGGTGGGGCCAGGCCCCCCTGAACCTGTGTCACTCTGACCTGCAGCCTGTAACTGCAACTCTGTCGGTGCCGAGCCCCTGAAGTGCAGGAGCGACGGGAGCTGCATCTGCAAACCTGGCTTTGAGGGTCCCCGCTGTGAAGAGAGTGAGTGCCCAGCTTGCTATGGCCAGGTGAAAGTGCAGGTGAGCATCTGTGCCAGCCCCAGGGCCACTGAGCAGCAAGGAGTGCAGTGATTTGCTCACCCTCAGGGTCTCCTCCTGTTCTCCTCAAGCATCTGCTCCTGGTGCAGGTGAAATGTGCATTCAAACCTTGGCTTTATACCTGATTCAACTGATCCTTTGTGTCCCATCCTAAAATGAGCCTTCATTTTGGTCTCTGTCCTCGGGCCTGACTGTGGCCCTGGTTCCCCCCTGGTCTTTCCCCATGGGTTTAGTGTGCTGCTGGCTGATGGCCTGGTCTGTGGCTGCAGGTGGAGCTGTACCTGCAGCAGCTGGCAGAGCTGGAGCTGCTCTTGTCAGAGGTGCGAGCTGGCGGTGGGACTGAGAGCCAGGAGCTGGAGGGGAGGATGCTGGTGGCTGAGGAGATGCTGCGGACCATCCTCAGGGAAACCCTGAGCCTTCAAGGTACCACCTGCTCACCGCCCTTGGATGGGGCCATCTGGGCTGTATCAGGGAGGGTTTTTCTGCCTGGGCCTTTTTGCACAGCAATGAGTTTTTCTTCAGCCTTTCTCTTTCCTTCTCACCAGCCTCCGACAGGTCTCTGGAAGGCCGTGTGGCCAGGATGAAGGGGCAAGAGTCCAGCTCCCAGAGTTGCTTGGATGAGATCAAGGCAACAGTGGAGAGACTGAGGTCTCTGGGGAGCCAATATGAGAGGCAGGTGCAGGAGACCCGTCAGCTGCTGGAGAGAGCCAGGCTGGACCTGGATCGCAGCGGTGCCGCTCTCCTTCGGGTGGTAAGAGCATCCTGGGTGACACACTCCTAGTTCAACTCAGGGCTGGGAAAAAATCAACAGAGAAAGCAAGGATTTAAAGAATTATAGAGGTTGTTTTGTGAATGTAGGTGTTCTGGTGGTCCTTTCTTTGGGGTCCGGACCTTGAGAGGAGCTGGCAGGGGTCTTGGGGGCGGTGGAGGTTTGACATGCTGTAGTTGCCTCTTTCACTGCCAAATTGGATGGAGAGCAGGGAAGAGTACTCACACCTCTCTTCCTTCCTCCCTCCTCAGACCATTCCTGTTTCAAGCTTTCCTGGGGGTTCGAATCAGTTCTTGCTGCTGGCCCAGGAGGCTCTGAGACTGGCCAACAGGTGAGTTGCTCCCACTGTTAGCCAAGAGGGAGGGGAGGAGGACTGAGATCCTGCTAGGTGCCCAGAAGGTCCTTTTTGGAGAGTTCTGGTTGACATCTGCCAGCCCTGCAGCAGGGGAAAATGCAGGTACTGGGCTGTCTTTGCTGCCCTATAGACTTGTCTTCAGCTGTCTTTGAGGATGTAATTGGATGTGATTTAGAAGCATCTTTGGGATTAGAGTTTTCCCCTTGGATATCCAGTTGGAACAGAGAGCTTGTGCCCTCCCCAGTGCTCCTCTATCCTTGGGAGATGCAGGAGGAACAAGCAAAATACAGATCACCTTCGAAGACATGCTGTGTTTCCCAAGGGGGTGTGATCAGTGAATGCAACAGTAAAGGAAGCTGGTGGAGGAAACCTGGGTGGGACCCCTTTTTGACGAGCCCTCTGTGCTCTGCAGCCACACACAAGCAGCCAATGCCATTGACCAAGCTGCGAAGGCGGCGCGGGAGGACGCGCGGCAGGCGCTGGAGCTGCTGCGCGCCGCCGCTGGCGGAGAGGCCGCCGTGGGCTCCCTGCCAGGGCTGCCCGGGAGGTGAGCACAGGCTGCCGTGGCCTGAGTGTCCCTGTGCACGTGGGAGGGAGCAGGGCGATGGCCAAGAACCCGGGCCCCCTTCCCTGCCTCCCCATCTGAGCTGCAGAAATGTGCAGTTTGGGGCAGGGAATTCGCTGGCATGTCTGAGGGGTGCAGATGGAGGGTCAGCAGCTCTCTGGAGGGTTTGCTTCCCACCTCACAGCCCTCAGTGCTCCTGGGGTCCTGCCTGCAGCTGGGCAAAGGGGTTTAACACCAGATGCGAACAGGCTTCCAGGGATGATTTCCACATGTGGTTGAAAATCTGGGCTGGGCTTAGCCCAAGCGTGAATTTAAGCCCACGGTGTCTCCTTTGGTCAGACTTGGCCTCTCCAGAGCCCACCACGGTGGTGCTGGGACTTTGCACACCATGGGTGGGATGTGCAGCAGCCTTGAAGGGAGTTAAAGATTAAACAGGGATGTGCAGGAGAAAACATACAGTGGTGGGGCAGGGATTAGCAGAGCCACCATGGAGCCTGTGAGGGTTCAGCTGTATGAAACAACCTCTGATTTTGGAGCGAGAGTAAGGAGCCAGCAGATGCCCTGCTTATTGGAGGGACTGGGATGCAGGGAATGTTTGTAATTGACTTTTTATGTGTGATAAATCTGCACGGAGCCTTGGAGAATGTGAATGAGTCAATGCAGATGGTAGTATTAATGCTGGGGTGGGAGGCTGGCAGCTTGGCTGGTACCAGGCTCTCCAATTTCACATCTGTACAGGTATGAGGAGCTCAAGTCACTGGTTGGAGGCCTGAAGGCTGATGCTGATGGAATGGCCTCCAAGGCAGACACAGCTTATCAGGGCAGCCTGGTGCTCCTCAGCTCCCTGTCCCGCCTGACAGAGATGGACGTCAGCTCCTTTCAGGTGAGGGCTTTGTGCCTGTCAGACCAGGAGATCCCCTTTCGATCTTCCTGATGCCCTCCCTGCTTATCCTACCACCAGCTCTGCTCTTCCCAGGGCTCCATCCCTGTTGGAGAACCACTAGATAGGCATCTTCCTACCCTTTTTCCCCTTTTGCTTCTGGTTCCTGGTGGGCACTGGGGAGGTGCTGGGGAGAACACTGTGTCTCTGTTTCAGGAGGAAGCCTCGAGGCTGAAGCAGGACTCAAGTGCCCTGCTGGGCCTGGTGGACACCTCCCTAGCCCAGTACCGGGGCCTGCAGAGCCGCGTGGGGCAGTGGGAGGAGGAAGCCAAGCAGCTGCTACAAGGGCAAGAGGGCGAGAGAGCGGTAAGAGGTTGGCTGGCGAGGGATCATCCCCAGCACGAGCTGCAGCCTTGGGGGGTGCCAACTGTCCTTGGCACCTTGACAGGGGCCCCACCACTGTCCTTGCCCGGCTGTCAAAGGCAGCTCTGCCTGCCTGGTGCAGGATTGGACCCTTCCTTGGGGCTGGTCTTCAGAGCTCAGTGTGTGCAGGGAGCTGCTGGTGCAGGGTCCCACCTGCACGTCTCCTCCATGTAAGGCAGGATGAAGACCTGCTCCTGCAAAGATTAGAGCTAAGGTGACTTGGGATGTAGCTGGAGCTGGTTGAGGAGCACCGGCACAAGCTTCTGATGGCAGATCAACCTGTGGTAGCCTTGATTAAGGGCAAGAGCAAGCATTTGGGAGCAGACTGATGGGTCTCTTCCAGCCCAGCTCCTCCCAGACTGCTCTGGGACCATGTGATGCTCCCATACCGTGTCCTTCACCTACCCTTTGTGTCCCTTGGTACATTGCAGAAGCTGACGCAGCTGCTGTCCCGAGCCACCCTTGCCAGGAGCACAGCCCTGCAAGCCGTGAGCGCTGGCAATGCCACCTTCTACGAGCTGGAACAGATCCTCAAGAGCCTCAAGGGTAGCACCCTAGAAACCCTTCGTTTTCCTTTCTATGTGGGATCTCACAAAGGTAGTATGGCTTCATTTCTACATGTGTTTCTTCCAGAGTTCAACCTGCAAGCAGATGACAAGAGGAGGGAAGCCAAAGATGCCATGAGGAGGCTGCCCATTATCAGCAGCATGGTCACCACTGCCCGGGAGAAGACAGACCGAGCCAAAGGGATCATGGACAGCGCCGCTTCCGAGTCAAAGGCAGGCAGCAGCATGGCAGAGGAGGTGAAGGAAATCACCACGGGGATCCAAGAGGTGAGGACAGACTCTGGTGCTATTGCTGTCAGAAAAGGGTTTGGAAGTGGAAAAACATGGAAGAAGAGGAGATGGTTAGCAACCTCGTGGTGGACCTGATGGGTTGATTTTTGAGCTGAAGTTTCTCTGCAGTGGGTCCTGCAGATACCAGTTTGGCTGTAGATGATCTCTGCAGGCACGTTTCTTCCATGAGGATCTCTGTGGCATCTCGCTGTAGCCACCTTTCAGTGGCCAAGGGGATTTTTTTACTCCTGCAGCCAGAGTCACTGGCAGGCTTGTGAGGTCCCAAAACTGGTGTTTGTGGGTTCACCTCCCAGATGTATGTTGTAATTCCCCAGGGATTTGCTGATGTGTGAGGGACGGATTGAGCAATGAGCATAGAAACATCTCTCTGCAGCAATTGGTGGGAGAACATGAAGACAGCTTGTGATCTTTTGGATCCCCTGTAGAAGGAGCCAGTTTCTACCAGTTCCTATTCCAGTGCACCCAGAATGATTTTGGCTGTGTTCCACCCTCTAAAAGTGCCTTTTCCTTTACACAACACCTAGGAGATTGCCCGGCTGAAGGAGGAAGCCAACAAGACGGCTGACGGCGTCCTCGCCCTGGAGAAGGCAGTGGCCACCCTGCGGCACGAGGCCAAGGAAGTGGATGATGCATTTCAGAGGAAACTCTCGGAGGCTGAGGCGGATGCTGCTGTGATAGAGAAGGTGGGTCCCCATCTCCCTTGCCTTGTCTCCTTCCGTGTTGACTTGTGGGCTTGATTTCACCTTACAGCTCCTGCCTTTCCTCCTTCAGACAGCTCAGGAAGCTCAGAGGGTCCACGACAAGGCTGGCCAGGCAGGGGCAGCTGTGCAGCAGATGCTGAGTGCCCTGGAAGAGCTGCTGCGTCTCATGAGTAGGTTTTGTGATGCCTCCGTGGGGTATGGATGGAGACAGGTCCCCACTGGGGTCTAGGCAGGGCTTCTGGGGGTTTAGTGGGAAGCTAAATTACGTGATGCCTGTGAGCAGGCTGGGCAGCAGGGTGGAGATGAAGTATCTAGAGAGATCTAGTCCTCAGCCTCCATGCATGCTTTCCTATTCCTTGTTTTCCTTCTGTGCAAAAGACCAGCCTGGCGCCGTGGATGAGGATGGCCTGAGGCAGCTTGAGGCCAACTTCAGCAAAGCCAAAAGCAGAAGCACGCAGCTGAAGGCGGAGATGTCGGAGCTGGAGCAGACGGCTGCGCTGCAGAAGGCCCGGGTGCGCGTGCTGGAGAGCAGCATCGATGGCATCCTGGCTGATATTAAGAACCTGGAGGATATCCAGAAGAGTCTTCCTCCAGGCTGCTACAACACAAAAGCCATTGAATTGCCGTGAGCCAGCTTTGGAAAGGCTGCAGCACCTGCCAGGCTGAAGGCAGGAGGGCCTCCCCAAATCAGGCAGAACTGGCTGTGTTTGGTTGTGTTAAACTGATCCTTACCCTCAAGATCAGTGTGGCAGATGAAGTTCACAATGTTCCACTGGCCCTGGAAAGTCCCTGATTTTTCAAAGTACTCCGTCCCTTGCTCATGGGAGGAAGGAGACTCCTGGTTTGTGAAGGTGCTACTGTCTGAAGAACAACCCATTCCTACAATGTATCTCTGAGGTACAGGGTTAGGTGTCAACCTTGTGAGTTTGCACAGTTTGGACCCTGAAGCTCATAACCGACAGTTCTCCATCACCTGTGGATACGCTGTCCTGCTCCGGCACACACAGAAGGACTAGGGTCTCTGTCCACACTTTTGACACTGCCACCACCAGCTCCTCCTCCTGTTCTCCATGGGGTTTTCCTCACCTTCAGCAGTGACAGGGAGCAAGCAGCATGAGAGGCTGCTGGGGGAGATGAGTTCTGAGTTGTGGCACTGTTGATGCTTCATGTGGTGTCTCCTCCCAGGCTGGCAGTCCTCCCCTTGCTGGGAGTGGTGCTGGCATGCTGTGGCTCTTGTACCTGAGAACCCCATCCCATTCTGCTGCAGTGCCTGTAACCTGATTTCATTAGTTTAAAAATATTGAAGATGTCTTGAATGTGTCTCCACTTCTGGTTTGGTGCTGCCTGTCCTCCCTCCCTTCCTCATGGTGCTGTATGTTTCTCAGAGGCCACCATCACCACTAAGGTAGCTCTCCACAGGGGTTTCCCACTGTTCATCTTAACACAGCTTGGATGAGCCAAAGACCACAGTGCTCCCTTCACCCTTCACTGCAGCTCTCATGTGGGTCCAGCTGCATTCTGGGACACTGCACGCTGCTCCCGCCTTCCTTCAGATGCCATGCAGGGGAAAACAGTTTCAGGGGAAATAAGTGCCACCAGATGCTGGAAGCTGAAGCTCTGCTGAAGCCCCTGCCCTGCGTGCTGGTGAAAGGGGAGGTCCCAGATGGAGAAGGACACTGGGGACTCACTCACCTCTCCTTATCTCTCGAGTCTTTGATAAGGTGGTATCTGATAAAGCAGCATCTGTGCTTTTGCTTCATGATATACCAAGTATTATGTCTGCTTTACACTTTTATTTAAGTGAGATGTATTTTAGCCCCTGGCATGTGTCCCTTCTCCTGTTGTACAGCGTAGGGACAGCTATTAGGGAACCTGCTTTTCTATGAGTTGGCTTTTTTGAAACGTAGGTGTAGGCACACAGTGTGTGGTGATTGGGAGTGGGGCTGCAGCCCAGCCTCATCCCTAATGAGCTACAGCTGTGAGAAGCAGGTGAGCAGCATTGACAGCAATGAGCCATGGAGTGCCCAGGGGCACTGACCAACCACCAAAGGGAACAGAGGGCACACAGGTGCAATGCATCAACATGAGGGTATAAAAGGCTGGGCTGAAGAAGAAGAAGGGTGGATGCTTGCAGCCTCCTGGAGTGGTGTGGAGTTACTCTGTATGGATTGAAGCTTTCTGAAATTGTACGATGATATTCTGTGTGCTGTGGCTGTTTCAACTGCGACAGGTAAGAGGTCAATAAATGATGAATACTCTTGGCTGTATCTTGCCTATTGCTTTACTTTTTCAGGCTTCCTTGTTTGGGGGGATTTGGCTATGCCTTATCCCAGAAGTGCAGGCATTTGCTCTCTTGTTCTGACTCAGTCTTGGGGCTGTTTTAAAATCACACCAGTAACATCTCTGTTTTGTTTTGTTTATTACATAATTTAAACATTTTGCTGATAAAGTATTTTTTGTCAATGACTGTTTTTTCATATAGCAACAGGAAAAAAAGAAAAAAAAGGCTCCAAAACTTTTGACAAAGGTGAAATTGGTGGCATGGCAACTTCAACCCCTTTCCCTCCCCCCTTTATTTATTTTCTTTCCCCAAAAGACGTTTGAAATTCATTTCACTTTCAGCAAATTGACTGTTAAAAAGTGGCGGTTCAAAGACCAAAACCCACAAGCTTCTTCTCACACCTCTCCTGCACCCTGGAAACCCCCATCCTCACCTCCCCAGCGGTCACATGGATCATCACAGATGATTATTTTCTTCCCATGCCCACCCAAAGACATTTTTCCAAACCAGTCCCAGAGCTGAAGGCCCCATTACAAACCCCCGTCCCTCCCCCCATCCTGTGAGTTTTACTGAGCGGGTACACGAAGGTAAGAGCAGTAGGACAGAACAAACTCATCATCCTCACCACAGCTAAGCTTCACCATCCCAACCACGTGGATCAGGAGGCCGTGGCACTCCCATGTCCCCTTCTGTGTACTGGGGGGAGGGAGGATCAGAGATGGCCTTTGGACATGAGTCACTCTTTCTTTCTTTCCCCCTCTCCATTGTTTAATTTTCTGTATCTTTCCCTGGGGAAAACCCACTCTCTTTGCTCCCACCTCAGAGGTGTCGCTCCCCAGGAGGTTCAGTCCCTCTGTGTGTTTTGGAGGCTGGTTGCCACCATTGCTGTTTCTCTGGCTTGGAGCTAAGAAACACAGGGGACATCTGGAGAGGAGGGGAGGCTGCTGTCTGGGATAACTTGTGTGTTGGGGTGGAGAGGGAAGGGAGGCCTACAACCAGAACACATGAGAACAGCAGGTGGAGAGCAGTCTGGCGAGTGGCTGACATACACTGGGTGTCTCAGGGCACTCAGAGGTGTCACTGTTAGGGGAGCTCAGTGGGGTGGTGGTGATGGTGACCAGCTCAGACTGGCTGAAGGCATCCCTGGAGGTGAGTGTGTGGAGTCCCACACACACTCGCCACCTTCTCTGCTTTGGCATCTCCATCTCTCCTCATCCTCTGGCAAATGTACTCAACCGCCTGGAGATACCAGAGCTGGCACTGAGGGACTCAGCTGCCAAATTTAGAACAGTTCCCAAACAAATCTCTCCATGCAGAGGGAAATTTCTGACAAGGAAAGACCTCTTCTGGCCTTTGGGTGAGTCACATCACTTCTGTCTTTCTGGGAAGGGCTGTGCCTTCCTGAGAAGTTGTCAACTACTGCTCCTAAAATCCTGTCTGCTGCAAGGACCCTGTGGCTGTGGGTTTCCTTGTTTGCCCACAGTGGCTTGCTGTTCCAAGGATGCCAGCAGCACCCAGCAGGTCACCAAATTTAGCACAAAGTCCCACCTTTGCAGCTTGTCTGAGAGCTACTTGTGACCCTTTATGGACTTTTAAGGGACAAAATAAAATAATTTTTGCATCTTTCCTTGAAAGACCCTGGAGGACTCTCAGCCACAGGCAGAAGAACTGTACCCAAAGTGATACAAGGTTACGGGGAGCAAAGGGAGAGGAGAAGGTGAGGGCTGAACCTTCCTGGTGGCTGTGACCTTCCCCAGGAGCTGTTCAGGGTCCTTGTGCCCTAGGGTTGATCAGCAGGACAAGGCCCTGCTCCAGCAATCCTCCTCTCCACAAGACTTCAGTAACTGCTCTGCATTACCTGTCCTGCTTTTACTGTGAGCATCTCCACCAGGATCCATCCCTGGCACCGGGGGGTGTATCACAGGCAGGAGCAGGAGCCTGGCTTGTCCCAAGGAATGTGCAAAGTAGCCATGGCTGGTTTGGGAGGGGGAGGTTATCATGCATTAAATGAACTCTTCAAGGAGAGAGAGGGAGTAGGAGTGGCAGGAGAAGACAGATGGAGCAGAAATGGAGATCTGGAGAGTAGAGTATGGGAATGGACATGGCCAGGTTTGGGGCAGATTCTCACCAGAGGCTTTGGCTCACCACCTGCTTCTTTCTACCCAATTTGTTGGCTCCATAAAAGGCAGATCTCTTTCTAGGTGCTGTGGGATGCCCCCTCTGACACTGGGTAAGAGTAGAACATCACCCCAACTTCACTTGCCTAGGGAGTGGCTTCAGTTCTTGCAGCTAAGGGAAGGTGAGATGTGACATTCTCTCATAATAATGAAATAATGCTTCAGCAGCAGTGCTTACCAAGGCCTCTGCTGCCTTTTAGAAATGCCCTCTCCATGACTTTTCAGGGGCAGGAGGAGGATTTTGTTAGCTGCGTTGTCTCATGGCTGGCCTGAGGAGGTTCCCCTGCCATGGGGCACTGAACTGGTTGTGTTACAACTGTCTGCTGCCAACCAGGGTTTGGTTGGTCACTGGGCTGGGAGGCCCAAAGGGCTCACACCAAAGTTACTTAATAAAAGAAAAAAATCCACCCAGATTTATTGAGCTTAGGTTGTGTAAGATGATGCAGAATAGGCAGCCCCTGCTCTGAGCATGCTGGGAAGATGGACTGAGGGGACCATTTCCCAGGGACATGCTGGGAGCACACGGAGCGTGTTCTCCCTGACCAGCCCCTCCTCCCTCCCCATGCAGCAGGGCAGGGCAGTACCCCAGAAAAAGAGACCAAACCATTCCCTGGACATGGCTGCACAACAGAGTGTTGGTGCTGGGGGTGAGAGGCAGACATGGGCAGGAGGCCATGGGATGGGGAGAGAGATGGAGGCACGGACTGAGAGAGAGAAAAGAGTGATGCAGAGCTGTAGGCAGGCGGGACACGAGGGCCGTCCCGCTGCAAGGTCTCGGGCACTTAGCCAGAGGCGTTGATGTAGAGCTGGCTCTTGAGGATGTAGTCAATGACAGGCTGGCAGAGGTAATCCACAACATGCCCATCCCCGTGCTGCAGGGCCAGTCTGGGGGCATGGGGAGAGAGAAAGGTGTCAGAGCCCACTCGGGTGGGTCAGGTGCCCCTGCAAATGGAGAGGCTGGCTGGGGACACCCTGCTCCCTGCTCTGTAGTGGGAGTAGCCCTGCTTCACCCACCTGCTTTTGGTGGAGCTGACAACTGACATGGGGTGATTTGAGTCATCCTTCACCACCAGGATGTTGTTCTGCAGGGGAAAGAGGAAAACAGGAGTGAAAGGATGGCTTGAAAGCAGATATTTGCCACTCCAGCCTCCCCACCCTGCTGTGTGGTGACCCATTGCTCATCCCATCCATCAGCTGAGAGCACCTGACTCTGAGATGCTTTATGTCCCATGACAAAAGTGTCCCCCTGGGTGAAGAGAGACTGTGAGTCCTCTTGCAGCCTTCCCTGGCCACACGTGCACCCGCTCACTCACTTTGTACTTGCGGAGTATGGAGGAGTGGTTCATGATCCGCTCAGGGTCTGCTCCGTCCCGGGGCACCACCACGATCCCAAACTCCCCGACGATCACCTCCATCTGGGAGCAACACAAAGTGTGGGGAGCTTTACATCTGCCCCACACAAAACCTGCCACTGTCTGCCAACCCCACCCTGCCCCGTGAAACCTGGACCATGGTCTGGAGGGAGATAGTGAGTGACTTTGAGGCTATGTCAACAGCCTTTGGCGGAAACATGGAATTATGCAGGCAAGTGGTCGGCAGTGGATCAAATAAAAGGCATATGGTTAAATCCTGTTAGTGAATGTTGAGGTCAGGCTTTGAGGAGAACTTGTTGCAGAAGGAGGTGATAGCAGAAGAGGTTGCCCAAGGTGAATGTGATCTCTGCCTTGCTGGAAGTGTTCATGAGCAGGATGGATGTATTGGTCCTGACAGAGGTCTGGGAGGATTGTTCTTCCAAGCTTGTTTGGCCAAATTTGCTGCTGAATGGGGACCACTCATAGTGCTCGCACCTATCTCAGATGAGACAAATCAGGCTCCAAAAGAGCTTTGGGTCAGCAAACTCAGGCAGCAGGAGTCTATGAGGAGGTGCTGCAGAATGCATCTTCTGCCTGTGCTTTGATGTCATTTCTGCATCCTTTGTACTGGGCTCAGGGCTTGGCTCATTTCAGTTTTTCCAGCCCTTCAAAGGAGATGCCTGCTGCCTAAATGCTTTAAAAAGTTAAGGATGGAAGATGTGGTAACAGATTTTTGAAGGCTGAGAAGTTCAAGGAGGGAGGTTTGTGTTGACTGACTGATTTCAGGGAGGAGCTGGGGGAGCCCTCATAGCCAGCATGGCTCCAGCCAGGAGCAGCTGGTGGGTCAGCAGCCTGGCCCCTCTCCAGAGCTGGTGTTCCCCATGAAAACATGGCTTCTTCCAGCAAGGACCAACAGTGAAAGATGTTGATTTGGCTCTAAATGTGTTTAATTCCTAACATCTGCACCACTCCTGTAAATACCTTATTTCCTACCTGCATACCTCACTCTGCTGGGACTGGTATCTACTTGATACTGGCTCCTTCTAAGGGACAAGGAGCGGGAGCACAGCCTTTGGAAATGCCTTGGGATGGGCTTACCCTCCACCCCAATGACATCCTCTGCATTAACAGTGAACAGGGGGCAGGGCTTGGGACCATGGAAGCCCTGTGGAAATGTGTAGGGGAGATGACAGTCAGGGTTGGGATGGAGGAGGCAGTGGAGATGGTGGGCCCAGCTCCTGTCATCCCAAGGGACCTAGTGGCTCCCAGGAGCACTGGCTGTGGGAAACAGAAGAGGAGGAGGAGCATGGAGGGGTGCCTGGCAGTGGTGACTCACATCTGCCTCATTCCAGAGGCCAGGGATGCAGAAGGACTCCAGCAGGTCGCTGCCACAGAGCAGCAGGATGCGAAGCTCTGGAAAAGAGAGGAGAGAAGCCCAGAGATGAGAGCACAGGGGCTGAGAAGTACACCCCGCTCCCCCACGCCCAACTTTGAGTGTTGGCTTTACAGCTCAGCAAGAAAATTGTGCTGTGGGAAGGAGTTTTCTGCTCTGACAGGCCCATGCAGATTAATTTATTTGCACAACTGCCCAATAAAAGCCATAAACTGCCCCCCCAAGATGGGTGAGAAGAGGTGTCTACATGGGAAAATGCCTCCCTATTTGGCATTCCCAGGTGGCCAAAGCCTTTAGGCTTGGCATGGTGCTAATGCTAGGATGGCTGTAGTCCCAGGCTGTGCATGAAAAGGGTCTCAAAACCACCAGCAAACTCCCTATGCAGAGCTCTGGGTGATGTCTGGTGGGGCTAAAACCCCTAAAAGTCTTTAGAGCAAGGGGCACCGTGGCTGGTCAGGCAGCTGAAATCTCTCCTGCTGCTGTGTGAGGCTCTACAGGCATGGGGTGACACCACCATGGGAGGCCAAGTTTGATGGCACTTGAGGGGACTCTCAGGACAGGGTGCCATGGCAGGTCTGTGCCAGTGCTGGGAGCTGTGTTCCCATTGCACTCCCTTATTTCAGGCTGATGTCTATCAACATCAGGACTAGGCTCAACCCAGTTAGAGCTGTTTCTGTTGCATTCCTGAGCCCCAGTAGCTGGCACCAAGATGAGATGATCCTGTGTCTGCCAGAGCTGCCATGCAGATGCTCCCAAGCCATGCAGCACTCACCCAGAGGAGTGGGAGCAATGTGGAGAGGGGTTGTGTGCTTACCGATCTCCTCGTATCTCATCACTGTCCCCAGGTTGGCGTTTTCATCTGAGAAAGGGCAGCAAAAGAGAGGTGCTGGTGCCCAGCCTCGAAGAGGGGTTGGGAGGAAGGGTGGGGAGTGGGTCTCTAGAGGTAATGCTGAACCTTTCCTCTACATACCCACAAAGGTGAAGCGCTCCATGGGCGGGCGAACACAGCAAATCCGACTCAGGCTTTCTCCCACCTTCCCCAGGATCTTTGCTAAAGGGGAAGAAGGAAAATTAATGGGAGAGAGGCTGTGCAATTAACCCATCCACATGCTTCAGCCACCCTGGTTCTGCAAAATGCTCCTGTGCCTGGGTGTGCAGCTACTCCCAGCATCTCCCAACACCTCCTCTCATGGTCTTAACTCCCAAGACTGCTCCACTGTGCCTTGAAGGGACCAGCTAGGCAGCTAAAATCATGAATAAAATCATAAGATGTCCATTTCAATGGGATTTAAGTAATAAATTAATAATACATTTATGGTGCACATTCTTCTATCTTGTAGGGAATCCCATCCACCTACATCATCTCTCCTACTAGTTCATCCCTTGGTACCAGGTAGCCTTTCCTTTTGTTGGTCTCACTGCCTAGACATCATCCAGCTGAAGCCCAAGGAGAGTTCACAGCATTTTTAGCTGTTCTTGGCTTCTGCCCTTGCTGTGCTGGATACTGACTCCTGCATCACACCCCTGCCCCACCCTGGACTTGGTGCACCAAGGCTGATGAGACACCTGTCCAAAAATAAGGTGATGGAGCACTGTTCTAATATTTGGCAGCCCTGGCTGGGAGGTGGGGGGTAAGTAGCCATCTCTCTCTTCCCTGTGCTGCTGCCACCTACCTGCGGTGGGCTTGCTGGAGACGTTGTTGTTGTTCTGGTAGATGTTCTGCGAGGACTCGTTCTGGGGCTGGCCGATCACAGGGGTGATGGAGGGTGTGTTGACATTGGAGAGGATGCAGCCAGTCACTCTCTGCAAACAGGAAAGGATGTAGTTGTATAAGTGTCTTCACCCCAGCACCCTTGCAAAACCTTTCTGACTCTGTAATAAGCCTCTGCACCCTGGTTCAAGGTTACCTTTTGTGACAGGTACATCCCAGCTCACTTTAGGGTCTCCAGTCCCATCTGACCTCACCAAATGGGCCTGGGGCTATCAGGACCCTGTGGATAATGACTCATGTTTAAGGTGGTATCAGCTTTTTTGTGTGGGTTAGCAAGGAGCATACATGTCCTCTTCTTGTCCACCCATCCCTGCAGGAAAAGGGAGGTATCACCAGCAACTACCTGGCTTCAGCACCACAGTCCCTGGGTGCACTGGACATCCTGCTGGGCTGGCTAATGCTACTCTTGTGCCTCCTGTCTGGGCTGTCTGTGAGCTTGTACGATGCTCTTTCATCCATTTCCTGTCTTTGGTTTTCTTCCTATATCTGAGTGTACCAGCAGCTCTGCTACCCCTGTCACCCAAGGACAGTCACCTTCCTCCTTGGCTTTCAGGACTGCCTGGAACTTTTCCTCCTGGGGCTGTGCTCCCTGGGGACTTCCCAGATGCTGAATTTTTCTGTCAAATCTCTCTGTCAGGTTCATACAGCTATTCTGGCTCAGCTGGTGAGGAGGGAGGCCCCTTCACCCCTCCCTCCCTCCCTCAGGGAGGAGGAAGCAGGGCATCACTAATGATGTGAATGATTTGGTTTATGCCTATCCCTGCTTTGAGTCTGCCTTAAGCCCTGCTGCCCTCCTGGTGTTGCTGGGTCCAGGATGGCTGCTGGCTCCAGCTGGAGGGCTCCATTTCCTTCTGCCATTAGGACACAGACCTCAAAGCAGCTGTGACAAGGTCTCACCCCTTCGAGGTCAGGATCTCACTGTGTTCCTGCAAGTCTTCTCGCTGTCAGTCTCTGATGTATTTTGATTGTTGGTGGCCATGAGCTGGTGGAAGAGCACCCCACCCCTGCACTCTCCCCACTCCCTCACCCTGGTGCACCCACGGCGTAGGGGCTGCCTCACCTTCATCAGGTCGCGGTGGTGCTCCAGCACGCTGCAGGTGGTCTGCCAGGTGTCCTGGTAGCACTCCCAGGGGTCCACCCTGCCAGAAGCACAGCAAGGCAACAGTGTCACTCATGGCCACTGCCTGGACCTCCTGCCACCTCCTCCCCACTGGGCTGGCCCGTAGTGCCATGAGCAGCCATCATCAATCCCTCCGCCCTGGCATGGACCATGTCCTTCCTCCAGCCCTTCTGCACAGTGATCCCTAACAGCTCTGGAGACCTGAGTGTGTGCCTGGTCATCTTTCCATGCTTGGTACCCAACTAACCAGCTTTTTTTTGGCTTGGATGTGACTATGTGTGTCAGAAACCCCTTTCTGAGGGCAGCCCAAGATGCTTCTGGTGTCACTTCAACCACCAGATGCCACATGGCAGTGCTGGGAAGGTGAAAGTTGCAGGCTGGTGCTACATGTGTGGACAGGGGAGGTGCCACAGCACAAGGCTGGAGTGAGCTGAGTGTCTTTGGTATCACCCAGACACCACAGGCTCAGTGAGGGGCTTGAATGACTCCCCGAATCCTGAGGGCTCCCTTGAAGGGAAGTGTAACCCTCAGCATCTGTTCTCTGCTGGACTAGGAGGGGAATTTTTAGTGTTTCTGATTTTTAGTCAAGCTTGGGCTGGGAGAAAATTCATCCTGGAGCTCTACCAGCTGGTGGCATCTCCACTTTGCATGCAGGACTTTGCCCCCACGGTGCAGGGAAGGGGCAGGGGCTGCTGGTGCCATGGCAGGTGCCAGCTCTGCCACCCACCTGATCCAGTCGGAGGACTGCACGGCCAGCTGGCACATGGTCAGGCGGTGCCGGCTAGAGACTAGTCCCTGCACAGAAGGGGAAGGAAGAACAGTTATGAAGCCTTATGCTCTGGCCAGCCTGGGCTTGCAAACCCTTCTGGGGCAGAACATCAGGCTCACTCATGTGAGACAGGCCAGAAGGATTCCTTTCTGACCACAGAAGTCTGTTTAAGCTCCTGTTTGCTGGAGGGGAGGGGTCTCTGTTGGGCTCAACCCTGGCTACGTGCTTGGATGGTGAGATTTGCTCAGCACTACCACTCCCAGACCTGTGCTCCAATGGGGCCAACCTGAGGGGGTGGTTTCTTGATGAAATTCCTCCAGCTTTCAGGAGACAAGTGAGCTCACCACTCCTAATTTGACAAGTGCTTCTAAAGGTCACTCATTTGCATAATTTTGATATTCCCCCCCCCCCCAAAAAAAAACCACCCCAATTTGCTTTGAAATAATTCAAACTAAAAAACCCCCACCAACCCCCACTTAAGACATCACCACCACCACTACTGTTTTGGATGGGGGTGTTTCTCTTTGCTGTCTAGTACTTTGGCTCATTGTAGGGTCTCACTGCAGTTTTTATCTAAACAGCGAGAGGTTTCATCCTCTCCCTTCTCTCCAAGACTTTCCCAAGGTCAGAGCTGCCCCAGGCAGAAGAGGGCCATGAAGGGACCACAGGTCAGGCAGTGCTGCCCAGTGCTCAGCCCTAATTTCAGAGGTACCACCTCGCGCAGGAGGCAGAAAGCAAATGGG
This sequence comes from Ploceus nigricollis, assembly GCA_013399945.1. Lineage (NCBI taxonomy): Eukaryota > Metazoa > Chordata > Aves > Passeriformes > Ploceidae > Ploceus > Ploceus nigricollis. Next base: position 500,588 of record VXBC01000601.1, on the reverse strand, counting down.
GATAACGCACTGTTTTCCCGTAGGAGTCGTGCACGGGCGAGACGATGCCGCCAATGACGATGAAGCGTCCGGTCTTGTGCAGGTAATCCCGGGCTCGCTCTGGAGGGGGGACAAGGAAAAAGGTGGAGGGGGATTTAGCAGGACCCACTGAGCCCTGCAACACCATGGCAGCCACCAGCCATGGCCCAGCCAGTCCTTCCACAGCGGCACAGCTGTGACGCCCCTCCCTGGCCTGTGTCAGCACCATGCGCCGCCCATGTCCCAGCTGTGCTAAGAGATGTTTAGTTTCAGGCTTGTCTTTCCTAAAGGTGGCATTTGGGGATAAAAATGCTGGTGACAAATTGCCAAACTCACCTGATGTCCTACATATCTACCCTAGCTATTGAGACAATAGCAAGGGAAAATAAGATAAGGAACGTAAGAGCAAAAAGGCAGATAAGATTGATGAGCCATTAGAAAGTTTTTTTTTTCTTCAAGATCTATAAAATATTCTGGATTTGCAAATAAAAGAAGCATTTCTGAAATGGAGGTGGTGATTTCAGGATCCATCAACCATTCCAACATGTCACTGTGCCTCAAATCCTTCAGACACTGAAAGTGTCTGGCACTGCCCTGGGGGATGGTGAGAGGTCCTTCCTGAAGGGTGGATGTTCCCAGTGGGGCAGTGGCTGCCACATCCCTGGAAGTGTCCAAGGCCGGGTTAAATGGGGCTTGAAGTAACCTGGGTTAGTGGAACATATCCCTGCTCATGGCAGGGGTTGGAATGGGGTGAGCTTTAAGGTCCCTTTCAACCCAAACCATTCCAGGATTCTAAGTCACTTGGGCAAAATTTTTTTCCTCCAAATTTTGAAATTTCTGCTAGGGAATATTATTCAGTTACTGTCAGTTAAAAGTAAATTAAGGAAATATAATTGCCATGGACCTTTATTCCCCCTCGAGAGCATTGAGCAGCCTCAGGCCTCTGTGACAGCCTGTGGGAAATTTGCCAGCCTTAATACAGCCTCTTCCTCAGACTCACCTGAAATCCTCACGCTGGCTGCCTTCCCAGCTCTTGTGCCTTGGACACACCAGCCTCCAGAGAGGGAAAAGTGGGCTTAAATCATTTGATTGGTGCAGGGAGTAAAATTTGATTGCCTGAATTGGATGCAACAAAATTATCTTTCCTGCCCTCAAAATCCCATGAGAGCACATGCAGCAAAACACAGTATGCTTGGGTTTGGTTTTTTGCACAGGTAGGGAATAGCAAAGATTGATGGATCAGCATTTACCTTTTTATCGTAATGTAAATTAAAAGAAAAAGGAAATTCCCTAACAAAAAAGATACCATTGAGTTTTAAATTAACACATCCTTTCATTATTTCCTGATTTGCCCTGATTTGATTTTCCTTGCCAAAAGAAGGTTAAAAACACTGATCTGTCCATCTTCATGTATGACCCCTTTATAAAGTTCATCTTTCAGAGGAGCTGAACTCTTTGCATGCAAACTCTGCTTCAAGCTCTCAAGGGTGGCTGATGTATTAATTTGCCTTGAGTTCTTGGTGGCAAAAGCCAAAGGTTTTTCCTGGCTACCAACATCTCAAGGTCTGTATTTAAGCAGCCTGGCACCATCTCCACATCTTCAGGCAATGTGACCCATGCTGCTGGCATGTCATTTCAGCTCCAGCTTCCAGCTCACACCAAATATCCACCACCACCTGCTGCCTTAACAAAACTTTTCTTCTGCAGAAAACAGGCACTGGCACAGGATGCCCAGAGAAGTTTTGGATAGCTCATCCTTGGAAGTGTCTAAGGCCAGGTAGGCCAGGGCTTGGAGCAATCTGCTCTACTGAAAGGTGTCACTGCCCATGGCACGGATCTGAGGGCTTGCTGATGGCCTTGCAGCACTCAGGGGGGGCTCTGCTGCTGGCAGGAGAGGGGTGCTGCTGCTCTGTATTGCCATCAAAACTGCTCATTTGGGTTTTAACCTGCACGATCTTTAGAGAAACCTGTAAAAATGAGGCTGCTTTCTAAGTTTCTAAGGATCTGCATTTCCAAGAGCTTGTTGTCTACCTCAGAAGCACCACATATAATTTAACTATGCATGGAAACAGGAAGACATTTATTGACAATTAGGTCCCTGCAGGGAAGTATTTGGGCAAATGTGGGCTAAGAAGCAGCAGTACGATGTAGGGAATGGGAAGATCTGCCTTCCGGCTCTGTCTTGCCCACAACTTGCAGAGCACCCCTTCACATCCCAAACTGGTCTGTTCTCACTTGGTTTTGGGGCAGAGCACATTGCTTGCTTGCAGGGCTATGTCCTTCAGGAAACTCTGCAGACTCGCTTGTTCGTACAGCCGTCAGCTAAGCCAGCCCTTCACAGCTATCTGCTTCAAAACCAAAGCCTTTGAAAAGATTGCATTTTCTTAAATAACACATCAAATCCTGTTTGGAGAGGAGCTGTGTCACTGGTAGGGCTGGCATGGTGACAGGAGCAGCTGTCCTTACTGCTGGGATGGTGGCAGAGGATTTGGGGTAGGGGGCACCGTGGCTTCAGGGTGGCACCAGAAAGACTCTGAGGTGCCATAGCATGTCTAGAGAAGGGAACAGAGCTGGGGAAGGGTGTGGAGCACCAAGAGAGAGCTGGGTGGGGGCTCAATCTGGAGAAAAGGAGGCTCAAGGGGAACCTTCTGGCTCACCACAATTCCCTGGTGGTGCAGCCAGGTGGGAGTCAGGCTCTGCTCCCAGGGAACAAGGGACAGGACAAGAGGAAATGGGTTTAGATGGGATATTGGGAAAAATTTCTTTATGTAAATGGTTGTCAAGCCCTGGCACCGCTGCCCAGGGCAGTGGTAGAGTCCCCACCCCTGGAAGGATTTAAAAGCCATGTGGATGTGGCACCTGGGGACATGAATTAGTGGTGGCCTTGGCAGTGCTGAGTTAAGAGCTGCACTCAATCTAAAGGGTATTTTCCAACCTAGATGATCCATGATTTTGTGATTCTAAAATTGCAGTGTTAGTTTGCAGCATCTGCATGTGTCCTCACTGCAATCATGCTGCTGTGTTTAAAGCTTATTTTTATTTTTTTACAGTTTGAATCTCCTTAGACTGACACACCATTCAGTGGCTAAATGGAGAGGGCAATAGGCCATGGTAGCTAAGCCTGTCCTGACATGTTAGTTCATCAGGCCTTGTGTCCTCCCCTCTGCAGAAGGCCAGACAAAACTGCTTTAGCTCTTGTAAGAGACCTTGGGGATGTTGGTGGCTCATGGCCCGCCCTGGCCTGAGGGTGCAGTGCCTTCTGCCATGGTGTGTGACCCTGGCACAAGCTGGAGGAGTGGATCCCATCAGCAGTCACTGCTCTGGGTTTCTGGAAACAGGAGGCTGGATTTCATGGGTCATTGCTTCAAACACTGTGGCTGCTTTGATCTTGCAGTGCTTGCTCCAAGCCCTCAAGGCCATGTTCTCAGAAAATACCTTTTTCTCCCAAAAAATTTGTTATGCCTTTCTTGCAAAATATGCTGCTTGTGGGGATCAGGTTCGTGGTCTCCTTGTAGACAAGGCTAGTGCCGAAGACACTGCAGCAGCCAATCCTCTTCTCAGCCATATTCCTTATGGTCAGCTGTCTGCAACTCCCAACCTTCCTTCCCTGCTTGTGCAAAGATTTTTGCCTGGGGAAAAGTAGATTTTGGCCTGAAGAGTCCTAAGTCTTTGGCATCTTAGTTCCACTTCTCTGACAATTATTTGGGTGTCTGGCCCGTTTGTTGTCCTTGAGCTCAGCCCTCGGTCACAGCTTCCCATCCCTTTCCCAGCCCATTTCTTGCCTGTTGAATACCTGTGATGTCCAGAGATTGCACCAAACCACAGAAAACCCCCTCCAGTATTTTCATTTTCTCCGAGCACTTTATATCCTGCCACACCAATGCAAGGATGTCAGCTTGTAAATGAGCAGCTCATTCCTTTTCTGGAGGAAGTAGTCTGTAATGCTCCAGGCAGCCTCGATGGCTTTTAAACATTGTTGACATAAATACACTGGGGGCAATGGCTCTGCCAAGACATGCATTAGCCCCCTGGCAGCCTACCTGTGGGATGGGAAGCTTTCAGCCATGGCTCTGTGCCTGGCAGCTGCTGGATGGCCACAGCCTTGCTGTGCTGGGGAGGGAAGGGACAGGGGTGACACTTGGACCCATCCCAGGCACTGGTGACACTTTCCCACTTTCCAGCCCAGCTTTGCTCGCCTGCCCTGCAAATGCACTTCAAGTATTTTTATCTCTGCTTCTTTCCTGAGAGATGGTGGTAGGGAAAGACCAATCAGAGGGTATGCTCCAGGGCTACAAAACTGAAAAGTGATGGTTTTGTCCAGTTTGAATGAAAAAATAGCATCCCACTTCCCCAGTAAGGAAATCAGTCCTTATTTAAGAGATGTTTCTTTTGGGGAGTTCTCTCTGAGTATATTTAATCACACTGCTTGGGCTCCTCTGGCAGTGCTCCATCACCTAAATTGACGTTACTGAAATCAAATATTCCTCATGTTCAATTTTTCAAGGTGTAATTTCAAATTGTATTTGCTTTGCCTTTGTACCTGGTTCATCTGCACCCCTAAGACTTCCTTTTTTCTATTTTTTTTCTTACAGAGTAAAGCCACAGGCCAGCTCTGATTTATGCTCTTCCCCCCACAGAGGATTGAAGCTGCAGCTTGCTCACACTGTGCCAGCTCTCTGAAAACACACACAAAGTAGTAGGGAGGCAAGAAAGCTCTGCACAGCCTTCATTGCATGGCCCTGAGAGTTGGGACAGAGAAGTTGTACAGCCACAGGTGGTGGAGAAGGCAAAAGCATTTCCCAAGTGTCTCATTTTTATTTTGAGCAATTTGGCCTCTGACAACCTTGGACAGGAGGTGGGACATGGCCATTAAAATCCCTTCTTCTGCAGGAGAGAGTGACCCAGATATGCCAGCACACTTTGTTTTATTCTCAAGCTAGCAGCACTTGCAGGACCTAAATGGTGCTTCCAGAGCTCAGTGTGGGCAAGGAGCCAGCAGTTACTCTCAGTCTAACTGAACGATGTGTATGTATATAGATAGATAGATATTTAAAAAAAAAGCACCTTCTGAATGCCAAATCAGGGATGTATTCATCAGAGGTGTCCTTACCCCAGAGCCCAGCTCTCCTGCCTACCCCAGAGCCTTGTTCTGGGTCCCAACCAGTGTCTTCACCCACTGTCAGATCTTGGTTAGAGCTGGGGAAACTATTGGCATCTCCCTTCCCTGGGCTCCCAGAAGAGAAACTTCCACCAGAGCAAGCCCTGGCTGCTCTTCAAGAGAGGTCCCTCCTTTGGGAAGAAGCAGGAGACTGATTTTTCACTGTGGGGTTGGCCCTTCCCAAGGCAAGCCAGGGGAGATCCTAGTGTCCCACTGACCCAAATAACCTGTCCTACCTTGTGCTTAGTGCCTCTTAGACAATTTCAGTCAGATTCTCAGGAGACTTCTAGTTGTAGAAAAATCCCATTAAGCCCCCTAATGATTTTTTAAAAGCTTTTAATCTCTGAGCTAATTGCTTTGTTACTCTTTCCCCCACCCCATTAGTCCATAACTGTACCCAGGCACTGTGGAAATAACAAATATGGGAAGGGCTTTGTAGGCCCACAGTGTGTGGTGATTGGGAGTGGGGCTGGGCAGAGCCTCACCCCCATGGGCACAGCTGTGAGAAGCAGGTGAGCAGCATTGACAGCAATGAGCCATGGAGTGCCCAGGTGCACTGACCAACCACCCAAGGGAACAGAGGGCACACAGGTGCAGTGCATGGACATGAGGGGATAAAAGGCTGGGCTAAAGGACAAGAACGGCAGATGATTGCAGCCTTCTTGAAGTGGTGTGGTGTTGCTGTGTATGGGTTGAAGCTTTCTGAAATTGTGCGGTGATACTCTGTGTGCTGTGGCCATCTCAACTGTGACATGTGCTGTGACAGGGCTTCAGATGTGGCTACACGTTAGTTTTATCAGCTTTTCGTAAGCACAAAAAAACCACTGGCCACCAAATGCCTCAAGATTTGTGGTGGAAGCAGAGGCTGTGAAAGGCCCTGAGAGGTGATGCTGCAGGACCTGACCCTGCCAGGCCACCCAGGTGCCCACCAGTGTCCAACTCAGAGCCACACAAGTGATTAATGACTCTCATGGTATCACCATCTGTTGACCACTCCTGGCTTCAAACAGAAAGGTGAAACTAATGTTTAAAACAAACAAACTAAAAATAATAAAAGTAGGAGACTGAGTCACAGTAAGCTGACCTAGAAATAGAGCACTTCCTGGAGCCCCAGCTAGATGGGGCCTGGGCAGGGGCCCTGGCTGGTCCCAGAGAATCTGGGTTTCCTCTGTGAAGCTGTAGAGGGACAAGCTATTTGATATAATTGAAAGTGAAGACATCCTATTTTCCCCTCTTTTATTAGAAGTGAAGTATTGCAAGGATCAGTGTGTCTGAGAAGTTACACAGGAGTCCAGGAAGTAGAGCTCTCAGGTCCTAGAGCTTGAGAAGGAGCATCTGAGGAAAAGCATGGCAGAACAACCCAGGTCAAGATGATTTTCCGTCCTGTAGCTGCTACTCCTGCTGCTATGGAGTGGGAGGGAGCAGGCAATGCCCATCAGGTGAGCAACATAAGAAGTACAAGGAGCTGCTTCTTGAGTTGAAGTGCCACCAGCTCCTCCAGGCAGGGACTGAACCTACTTTTCTGTGATCAGCACAGTGCTGCCACTCTCTCCACTTCTACAGAGAAGCAATAAAACTTATTGCTTGGAGATGTCCACTCTGGTATCACAGGGAGGGCAGGAACGTTCTCAGCACCATGCTGGACCTCACCTGAGGTGTGGGCAGCTCAGTGGGTGGACATGTTAAATACCTCCACGAGGTGTTCAACACCCAGGGCTACTGTCTGGATATCTTAGAGGTCTTGTGGTTAAAGAGGTAAGGGAAAGCATCTAATGAGGTAAAAGCAACTCTTAGATAGTTGGATGGGGCTTGGAGCAACCTGGTCTAGGGAATGGTGTTGTAACAAGATGATCTTTAAGGTCTCTTCCAAACCATTCAGTGATTCTAAAAATGGATGCAGAAGAGGCCTTCACCTAAAGAAGGTTTTTTGAACTTTCTTCTGCAGGACAGCACTGAAGCAACTTGCTTAGAAGCCCTTGGAGAAAGATTAAGCATCTCTAGGTAAGATGATTTTTTTGTATGTGTGGTATTGAAGTGGAAAATGAAAGGTCATGTACCTTTCCCTGTCTGGTGTGTCAGCTGTCACCCCATCCAGAAAAAGAGTAGCAGCAAAAGGCAAGATTTTCACTATTCTGCCATGGTTTTATATGTACTTCAGTCAAAATGTGGCTAGAACATGTAAAATAGGACAGGCACCTTAATGTACATCCCTGGAGAGGTTCCAGTCCCCCTCTCACTCAGGGAAATTGGTGTCACAGAGTGCCTTTAAAAAAAATGAAGGGGAAATAAAACCCCAACAGATTTTCACACTTGTTTTCCAGTGCCCTAATTTCCCTGTGGAAGCACTCTGTTTGTTTTCATTTCCAGGCTGTTGTAGCACATCAAAGGCAGATTTTTACGTCCTGGCATGTGTGGTGCTGCTCCTTCAGGCTGACACGTGGCAAGATCACAATCCTACCTGGAGCAGAGGATTTATGGTTCTCAATTCCCCATGTAGCAGGGATGAGGAGCCTTTGTCCAGCAGGTCTTTGCTGGTCTTGGGCTGCCTCCACATGGAGCTGGCCCCTGTGTGTCTGACCCACGGCTTGCCTTTGCTGGCATAGTATCTGAAGATGCTGACTGTGTCTGGGATCTGTGTTGGCTGAACCAGGACTGTGCAGGCAGAAAACATCCCACCTACAGAGAGGCAGAAAGGCTGGGGGGATGCTGCTGAAGCTGTGGGGTGACAGAACCATGGTAGGATTTCAGGCTCAAGGTGACACCAGAGGGATGTCACATTCCCATTGCTGCAGCTGTCTAGCAGTGAAACCCTGTCTCTTTGCAGACCCATTCCCAAGACCCCATTTTCCCCAAACAGAAACATCAACCACATCTTTGCACAAAGCAAAGGTGCCAGAAGCATAGTTACACATTTAAGCATCCCCAACCCAGCTTGTCCTGAGAAAAGTGGATTTTCTGCTTTCCCTTGCCAGTGAACCATTTCCTCAGGGAAGGCTTAAGCTCAATTAGGGGCTGTTGGATTTTCAGCGAAAATAGAAACCTTTGTGTAGCAGGGGCTGTGCAAGTTCCTCCTTGCCTGGCTCGGAGATGGGCTCTCCACCCATCCCATGGGGACCGCCTGTGCCTCCTATTCCAGCCCTGAAGCAGGCTTATCTCAGTTAATCTTCTCCTGGGGCAAGCCCTACAGTGCCTTTTGAAAATGCATATTTCTGAAGAATCTAGGCTTTTCTGTTCCCAAATGTTGATTTAGCAAATTTCTGCTGTTATGACCAAGATACATCCAGTGGCTCAGGCTTACTGAAGAAAACTAGTTAATGCTGAAAAGGGGGAGGAAAAAAGTGTTTCTGAGCCAGGTTGCCTTTTCCAGCAACAATAGTGTTTCAGTGGAATGAGAGCTTGTGCCTTGGCCCTGGTTTATTTTCAGAGTTGTGATGGGCACTATTGCCTTTCTCCACACAGGGCATCTGAAAATCTGTCTCTGCTTGGCTGGGCACTGGTGACATCATGGAAGTGCTTGGACTGAGGGGTTATAAATTCCAGAGGGCATGCCCATGTCAAAATCCAGAGGTGCCCTGGCTTAGTCTCTATCTTATGCTGATTGTTCAGTCTTCAGAGGTTGTTGGGTCTTCCCAGAGCTGCTCTGGGCTCCCGGGTCCCAGGTGGAGGTTGAGGTTGGGGTTAGATTAAGGTTGGAGGTACTTGTGCTACACTTCAACACAGGTGGACTTCCTTGGCTCAGAGGACCTCTTGCAGACCGCCAGCCTTGCTGCTAGAAGGGATTTTGGAAGCCAAAGTGTGCAGAGGTGAGGATGCCAATTTTGGGCCTGCTGTCACTCAGATGCACGAAGATCAGCACAGTCATGACCCGCTCCTACCCCTGGCCTCCATCACTGGGGTAGCTGACCCACAGCAGCCTGGCAGCAGAAGGATGTGGCTCCCCCCTCTGCACCACTCAAGCAGTTAAATGAGCTGCCCAAGGTTACGTGAGAGATGTGGGCTGCTGGTGTTTAGCATGCAGCTAATGGATACCCTTGGCATTGCACAGGCTGATGTTAAAAAGCATCAGAGAAGACAGTGCAGGAGGTGAGAGCATCACAGTGAGTGCAAATGGTTTTTAAATAGAAACAGAGCCCCTGTTTCCTTCTTGAATGAGGCTGTAGGACTGGATTTCTCACTGCCAGGTTTGTTTATAGTCAATGGAAGTAAAAGAAGGTATGTGGCACATTTTGGGAGGTGGCATTATCATAGAGCCAGTGTGATGTCTCAAAGACTGTAATAAATACTGCTAAATATTTAAGAGCTTATAAATATTTTAAAAGAATCCCTGAATAGTTATTGATGGAGTTTAGTCTCGTGCTCAGGAAAACTCCTCACTCTGGGTCATGAAGAGGAGATGCTTGAGATGCAGGAAGCTGATGACAAAGGCTGTGAAAAACGAGTCTGCATGGGGTGCAGTGATAGGAATGTGACATCAACCAATATAAAACAGTCCTCAGAAGAGCCACGGGTGCTGCAGTCCTGCCGGTGCTGCTTTGTCCTCCCAGCACAGCACCCAAGTATCTGCAGTTTCAGTGTGTTTGGGGCAAGTGCTGGCCGTGGAGGTGTGCTGGTGACCCAGCCACTGCGGCACCAGGGCTGGGCTGCCGGCTGTCGCTGCCCCGCTGAGCCAGGGGCACTTGGCGCTAGGCACAACTCACCTTCCTAGACCCCTTGTACCGAGAAAAGGTTTCGGCTGTTTGCTGTGATTTCAGCGGCAGCTCCTCTGCCGTGCTATAGAGGGATGAGCAGGGATGCCGCAGCTCCCCGTGTCTGATCACCCCGGGTGTTTTAAGAGAGATCTGTCCTGGCTCTGCCCTGGTCAGGTCATCCCCACTGCGCTCTGCCGATGCTGCTGAGCTCCCAAGCCGTGCGGAGCCCGGGCGGAGCTCAGCCAGCCTCTCCGTGTCCGTCACGTCCTCCCAGGGCCCCGTGGCACCTCCCGCTCCATGGATCGATCCCTCCGGCTCATTACGCGTTCCCATTTCAGCCGAGGGTGAAATGGAACCACGAGGCAGCCTCACAGGGGCCCGCACTTCTTCCTCATGTTGCAGACAGCAAAGTCTCTCTCAGGCTCCTGACAGGCTTTTGTTAGATGGAGGGGGAAGGAATTTTGCTTCTGGACATTTGCCGATGTATCCTTGTTTAAGCAAAGGGGAAAGGATGAAGCTGTCATGCCGCTCAGGCATTTCTCCCAGCTCTGTCCCAGGCAGCGATGCTCTCATTAAACTGCTCTGCAGTTCAGTCATCTCAATCAAACAAGAAAAAGTGATTCTCGAAATTCAGGATATTAAGACAATGCATCATTAACAAAAGCCTCAGCTCCTGACTCTTCATCCCTCTTTACTTAGAGACTCCATCCTTTCATCTCAAATCCCTTGCTATGGGATGCAGCAGCCCTCAGTGCTGCTCCTCTGCAAGGATTGCAGTGGATAATCAAAGAGCAGCCTGCTGAGATTTTTAATTGCTCAAGTTTTCTTAAGAACCAAGCAAGAGGGTTTTATGTTTGATAGCAGAGTCCTCTTTCATTGTTTTCCACCAGAAATGTTTTTTACCCAGCTGTTGGTTGGGATATTAACTCTCTTCAATAACAGATGCACATAGGACCTAAGGAAAATTTAATTAGACAAAAAGGAAAGAATAGTGGAGATTTGCTGACTTTCAGGATTCAGGCTATTTACTGGCAGTGTTTTTCTGTGCAAGTCCAGGTCCCGGGCACTGTTTGAAATGAGGTAGGTGGGGAAACTCTGTGGTCAAACAAGTTTAAAATATCTGAGGTACTAAAACTCCCAATCAGAGGGCCACATCTGAATGAAATCTCTTCCTCTCAAAGAAACTGACCTGGAGCAACCCATCACCCCATAAATCCACATGCAGGAGATGAGGCAGTATGGATACAGGCAGATGGTACAGATTTGATTAGAATCCTCTGTTTGCCATCAAGTGCTTCATAGTACCCAAAAACTATCTGTAAAAAAGCCAAGTCAGATAATGTCCCATTTTTTGGGGGGATTACCCAACCTGCTGCCTCTGAGACCAGCTCTGAACATCCCCATGGACCCCAAACTCTACATTGCTGGACTTTGTGGGCACTGTGCATCCAGAAGGGAGGAAGGAAGGGCTGAAATCTTCCTCTGCAAGAGCAGGGAGGCCTCAGTGAAGCTCTGCTACTTGCAGGCTGATAAGCAGAGGTGGAAAGGGGAATCAAGGGGTCATCCAATCCCTGGAGATGAAGCTGTTCTTAGAGCTGGACAGAAATAAAACTGTGGTCGATGAGCAAGGCTTTGTGAATGAAGCCAGAAGTTTGCACATGAAAAGAATGGATTATGAAGAATTTCAGAATGTTAAAAGGGCAAGAAAAAAGATGCCTAAAGTGCCAAAATAGGGGGTGTGGGCAATTCCAGAGGGGCCTTTTCTTCTACAATTGAAGAAAAATGAATTAAAGAAAATAGAGGAAAAAAAATCAGTATCAAAACACAGTATGTTGATCAACCAGATACCATTTCACTCCACTAAACCCCTCATTTCAGTTTGAAGAAATCATCAGAACAATCCTCCAATTCTCACATATCCACAGGATAGTTCAAACCCTTTCCACTGCAGAACCTACAAAGAAACTACTCTCAGCACCTTCCCTTCAAATCTAGCTATTTTTTGGCTGTCTCCAACTCTGAAACACCATGACAGAGAACCTGGAGCCCCTGATCTTGTCTGGTGATACCTTTAATCCCAGTATTTTACCCAAGACCATCTTCAAAATGAACTTTTTTGATTGAAAAATTTGCTTTCTACCTTGCTCTACAGAGCTGCCTTTTGGTTTTGAAGCTCTGGACACAGTTGTATTAGGGCTCCCTGAGCTGGAGCCACATGGGGAAGTGATTTAATTGTCAAAGCAAGCAGGAGCTCGTTGTCTGGCAGAGTGCCAGCATGGGCTGTGGCATGTTAGGAGAGCTGCATGGATTAGGTTTTACTTTTGACATTGGTGCCTTGGCTTTTGTCCTTTGGATGGCATTGCTTGCATGGGAAGGGAGGAGGAGGCAAACTACAAGGAGGCCAAGATGGAGAAGATGCACTTTAGACAGAAGATCCCACTGCTGGGTGTCCGTGCCACTCAGCGTGTCCCAGTGCTTTGTGCTGAGACCCAAAGCCAGCACAGGGATGTCTCAGAGGTTCCCCTCCTGAGCTGGCTGCAGGGCAGGAGGGTTAAGCAGCCCGGCATGCTCTGTGCTCCTCTGGCACAGAGTGGCAGCAAGAAATGAAAAGGAACATCCTGGGGTTTGGTGTGTGCTGGCCGAGGTGAGCAGGTGGGGTTTTATGTGGCTTTAACGCAGGACTTTGTTTGGAATCTCATTTTTCTTCAATTATTAAGACTTTTTGAGAAGTCTTTCTGCTTTTTCCTCTCCATACCTCCTTAGGCTATAAATGGAGTTTAGTTTTGGGTTAAAGGCCACCAATATTTGTGTCAAGCTTTGGAAACAACCTTTGCCCTCTCTGCCCTTCTGTCTTTCCTCCCCACCACAGGAACATCCCAAACTTTTTCTCATAGCCACATAAAGCTAGAAAATACAACTGAAATTTCTGATTCAGAACATCTCTCAAAGCACAGCTGATACCACAAATAACTCAGAGTGTTTTCAGGACTATGTGGGTGTTTGTCTCAACCCCTTGGTAGGGATGGCTGTACATGACTGTGTCTCACCTACTTTTTTGTTATACATTATATATCTTAGGCAAAGTATTAATTAATATGTATGGTATTCATTTTGGATACACAGACATGATTCAGCCTCATTTGGGGAGCCCCAGTGATCCAGATTTTAACTGGCAGATGAAGCAGGGAGCTCTGTTGCAGTAAGTTCAGCTCCTCACAAGGTTCAGTGGTGGGATGCAGTTGCAGATTTGGGGTTGTAAGAAGAATCCCAGCTTTCTGGAATCCCAATGATGAGTCTTAAATTCATATGACTGATGGAAAGAGTAACTCAATGGGAATCTTTCCCCCACTAGACGAGAGTTCCACATGATTAACTAATCCCCTATTCGGGCAAAAATCCTACGGGAAAAGGTTGGGTTTTCGTCTAAATAAAACATGAGATCCACACTGAGAAAAATGATGGTCGACATACAATGGTGTGTTTACAGTGACATACCTGAGCAAATATTGTACTTCCTTTTGGCTTAATTAGTGCTGTATGTTAAAGAGATAAATTGTCTTTCTCTATGCTAAGCAAAAAATCCTCCTATTAGGTTCCCAAAGCCCAAATATTTGTCTGAATGATGAAGACAATGTTTTTGCCCAAATTCAGCTGTTTGAAATGCATCATTTACAGGACAGAGCACTGTTTAGGTTGGACTCTATAGTGCAGAGCTAGAAGAGTAACACAGATTTTGGTTGAGATTCCTATGAGTTTACAGGATTACACTTTTTTTGGGGGAGAAGTGTTCCTCAAGCAAAAATTATGATGGATTTAGAAGGTAAATTCTGTGTCCTTTCCTCATGGGAGTCTCATTTTTCCCTATCAGGTATCTCAAGTATCGTATTCCAGGAGCTCTACAGGATGCATGCATAGAAAATTTCCACATCAAACCATCCTATTTGAGCTAAAACCTGTCTTCCTGAAAGAGTATTCAGTCTGAGTATTCATTTGCAGCCTTCATGTGACAGGGAATCCACCAGGTACCCAGGTACTTTCTCATATTAATTGATTACAGTCACTCAAACCCACACAACAGATTTGTAGTTTGAAGTGGTTGTGTGATCCACTCTTGGCATCTCACCTGTACTTATTCTGCTGAGCAAAGTTGGCCACTTTCATCACATATCACATATCTCTCCTCTAAGCAGATCAAGATACCCCTTAACATATTTACGGATGGATCTAGACTGAGCCTCCCTAGTCTCCTGCCACAAAGCCTGGCTTCCAAAACTAATGTAATTCTTCTCACTGTTCTTCAGGGAAGGGTTTTGCTAATGCTGTACATGAAAATAATACAACCTTTCTTTTTATGCTTGATATTCCCCTGCTCATATCTACAAGGATCACACTTGCTGCTTTATTTACAGCACCACACAGAGTTTGCATTCAGTGGGCTGTGCACAATCCCCCCTCAGTCCTTGACATCACTGCTGTTTGGCAGAAGACATTTGCCTTTTGTTTATATTTGACATGTGTTCTTCCTCACTGGACATATGACTTTGCCTTTGACTTTGCTGTTGAACAAGCTCTTTTTATCAAACAACCGGAGTTAGGCAGCACAACTGACTCATTACCAGCAGGAATTGCTATTCTGCCCACTTTGGGGTCATGGACACTTTTTACCATCAGAGATTATATATTTTCTTTCACATCTTTGATAAAGATACTGAAGAATACTGAGCAAAAAGAAAATCTTGCTGCGAGTCTGTAAGAACACGCACTGCATACTAATATCTCACTGATCCTTATTTTCTAAAATATGTTTTGTTACTTGTTGTAACCACATGGATAGCTTTAGTGTTGCTTAATCAAAATAAGACTAAATGTGAATTACAGAGATATTTTTCATCAGTGGTTACTTACATCAACCAAGTCTTTGTAATTTAATTTAATAATTGTTTTTATTTTTAAATAGTTCCTCTTGATTCTTGTTGGCAATTTCTTTTTGCTTAGGGGATGGGATTTTTTTTAAAATTTCAAGCGTATTGGTGTCCAGGCCTACATTTTGCTGGCACTCATGAAATGGAATAACAATGTGATCCTTTGCATCTAGAAAACCATCATTTTCTAACCTGATGTGCAACTCATTATGTTCTACGAAAACAAGGTCTGATGCAGAAATACCCCAAGCTGATTTCAAGTATTTTTATATAGTTTATATATTTAGAAACTTATATACAGCTTTTAGAAACCCCAGGGATGCTTCTCCACTGGTAGCACACGACCTTCAATATCTGCTTCCCAGCCTTAAATCTCCTATCAGACATAAATGATGAATCCTGTCTCTGCACTCCAAGGTGGTCTGCAGTGGACACTTCATCCTCCCAGGACTCCTCCCCAGCCAAGCGAGCCACTGTTTGCATTGGGATTTCCAGGCATTTTGAGCTTTACCCAAACAGTATCTATGGCATGTCAGGCTGCCTTTGATGGAGACTGCCCTTCCTCTCTCCCTCCTTCCCTCCCTCTTGTCTTGCCAGGCTGTGGCAGTGATTCTAGCGTCCCCATCATCTGTATCATCACAGGGACGCTCGGCAATATCCATCATCTCACACAAACGTTTCCCGTTCCTTCGACCTAGTATCAATCTAACGGCTGAGTACTCCAATATCTCCATTAAGTGCCTGTATTTTTGTTGACTTTTGTACCTGGCTGTGGCTGCTTGGTTCTATCTCCTCCCTGGTCAGAGGAAATGGAAGTGCTGCAGCGGCTGCAGTCTCGCAGACCCGAGGACGAATAGCAGCGGACAAACAGCGCCAGGACCGACCCCGGGGGCTGCGGGGGCGGGAGCGTGAGAATGTGAGTGCAGAGAGGGGAACCCGGCCATCCGAGGGGGACAGCCCCAAAGGGCTGGGGTCAGCTGCCAGGGATGGGGAACAGGTTCG